>CANDYM010000001.1:100358-325501 GCA_947397865.1 Polietes domitor
AAATTGTCCGCTTTGGCGCTGCGGTCGAAGCGACACGAAGAGCGGACTATGAAAAAACTGCTGAAACAATACAATGATCCGAATTACCAAGAAGTGCTAAAACATCAAGTTCAGACTTTTCAGGGCGTGAAGTTAAAAAAAGATCAAGAATATTTGAGTGTTGCCCTTCGACATACGGAATGTGAGTCGGTTCTTTCGCTAGTTGAGTTAAATCATTATGCGCGGCAAAAAGCTCCCTCCGGTGTTATGTGACTCGAATTATGGACATTTAAATCGCCAGCAACCACGATTTCACTGTCAAGGCAATCCTCTAAAGTTTTAGTGAATGAGTCGGAAAGGGTGTCGCAGCCATTTAGGGATGACTCTCTTTCCGCGGTTGGACTTCTATACACAAATCCGAAATGTAGTAAGTGTGTTCCAATCTTGAATTTAACCCAAAGGGAGTTATTTTCTGGATTTTGTGAGTTCAGGTGTTGCTGGCTCTTCAACACTATGTCGTTTCGTACATATACCACAAGACCTTTGTGGGGAACAAAAAGCGACACGGTGCGATACCCAGGAACGTGAAAATCCTGTGGATCACAATCCTCACACACCTGAGTCTCACAAAGAGCAAGAACATCAGACCGATGGAAATATATGTGGGCATTAAAAAAAATTACACAGGATTGCATTTGGGTTTTGGAGAGCAAAGCTCCTTGGATAAGTGTAGAAGGACAGTGAAGTTGTAAGTTAGGGCAAAGTCCAACTTCACTCGACATTACGACATTCAAGTACAGCAGCAAGTTTGGTTCAAAATAAAGTTGCGTGTTTAATTCATTTCGTTCGAAAGTAAGAATTTTTGTAAAGTGAAGTTTTGAAATTTGAAATGAGAAATTTGTATTTATAGGTAGAGCAGTAAGGCGCGAAAAATAAATATCGATATATATAAATTAGAACAATAATAAAAATAGTTTAAACCAAAACCTTAAGGTGAGTTAAATTAGTGAAAAAAAGGTTCGAATTTAAAACCCAAAATTGTAATACTATAGTGTACGCCATCCCCCGGTTGACGCAACTACGGCAGGAATTCCCGGAACATTTTTCTTGGGATTTCTTGTGGGCATCGGAGTGGAGGCGTAATATTCAACTTCCCCACATACCCACAAAGCCGCCTACACACATACAAACTCCTATGAAATCAACCCCAAGTGTCACATACACATAGTTAAAACATTAGCCTCGAGCAAAAACGCCAGAAAACTATAACCTAAAATGAAATGAAATAGATATCGTATAATTACCTCGTGCGTGTTGTATGTCTTGTGTTGTCTCGTATAAGTGTTTCTGTCTCTAAAATTAAGAAGAAGAAAAATAAAAAAAAAATAAAATTAAACACGAACCTAAAAAATTAAAGAAAATCCTGAAGTAAAACATTTAGAATATTAGTAAGATTAAAAGAAAAATCTGAAAAAAAAAGAATAAGAAAATTTTTAAAATTAAATACGAAAATCTGAAAAGAAAACAAATGTAAAAAAACCTGAAAATAATTGTTAAGAAAAAGAAGAATAAAGTAAAAAATTAATAATATTATTATCACTGAAGCCTAAATAAATTGCAAAATATATATATATAAAGGGTGATTTTTTAAGAGCTTGATAACTTTTTTTTTTTAAAAAACGCATAAAATTTGCAAAATCTCATCGGTTCTTTATTTGAAACGTTAGATTGGTCCATGACATTTACTTTTTGAAGATAATTTCATTTAAATGTTGACCGCGGCTGCGTCTTAGGTGGTCCATCCGCTTAGTCCAATTTTGGCATTTCCACGTTTTTGAGTAACAGAGACCCAATTGGTGCGAACGGCGACGAATCGAAAATTGGTGGTCATCATTAACACTGGCCGATACAGCTGCGATATTTTCTTCAGTTCGCACTGTACGTAAGCGTGTTGGTGGTTTAATGTCCAACAATGTAAATTTGGTGCGAAATTTAGTCACAATAGCCCGAATAGCCGCTTCAGTGGGTCGATTAAACTGACCATAAAATGGAAGCGCGCAATGAACTTTCTTAACAGAGCACGCATTTTGATAATAAAATTCAATAATTTGCAAGCGTTGCTCGTTTGTAAGACGATTCATGATGAAATGTCAAAGCATACTGAGCATCTTTCTCTTTGACACCATGTCTGAAATCCCACGTGATCTGTCAAATACTAATGCATGAAAATCCTAACCTCAAAAAAATCACTCTTTATATATATATATATATATATATATATATATATATATATATATATATATATATATATATATATATAATATTTAAATATTCCTTTGAAACATATTTAAATAATTTCAATTTTGCAAATTCAGCTATAAAAAAAACTAAAAATAATAAAAAAATTAGAAATTTAAGAGATTAGTGTTAATTGTTTCTTTAAAAAAAGGCAAGATTAAAGTTGGATAACTGAACGGAAAAGAATTCCCCTATCCGATGAGCTCTGGCCCGGTAAAGACCAGCGTGTCATTTCCGTTCCATCAGCACAGGTTATCTTGTTTTCTAAAAACAAGCCTGATACCTCAATAAAAACTTTCGTTATGTGTAATGATTGTCCTATAGGAAGGCGTTTTAGCACCATGCCTTAGTAGCAA
The DNA here is from genome assembly GCA_947397865.1 of Polietes domitor. Taxonomy (NCBI): domain Eukaryota; kingdom Metazoa; phylum Arthropoda; class Insecta; order Diptera; family Muscidae; genus Polietes; species Polietes domitor. The sequence continues at coordinate 102,992 of CANDYM010000001.1, forward strand.
CATTATCATAACGATTGAATATATTGAGAGACTTCACTAATTCAAATCAGTTGTATTTCAAAATCGGAAGGCGCGGAAGGCGTGGCTTAAGAGCTGGTGGTTCACAGGCGATCTGATTTGAAATATAATTTGGGATGAATTTAGTGTTGTTTATATGTACTGTATTGTCTTGTATTTCGTTTTACCCAAAATTCCAAAATGCCTAAATACTTACAATGAGATTACTTTTTGCTTTACAATCAAACATCATTTTATTTTATGTGCTTTTATTAATAAAAGCATTAATAAATCAAAATTACAATTTTTTGTTAAAAAGGATTAATTTTCTAAAATACTTTAGAAAAAATTTAATTCTAAATTAACAAAAATATAAAATAATTGCTACAATATACATTTTCTTATAAACTATCCGCCGTCTTGTACACAAAGTTACGAAGCCATCAACCAGTCAATCATATCTGAAAAAAAAGAAAAACAAAAACTTTAATTATTATTATAACATATATTAATATATAGATTATTTAAATGTTTAGTTAACTACTATTTTTTTTTTTCAACTAATATATATTCGTAATACTAACAACAAAAAACACTCACTCAATCTCAATTTCCATTCAGTCATATAAAAATAATTATATTCATTTAAAATCATTTTCATACATATATATGCCGGCTACATCATAAAACTATAAACTACATATATTTCAAATTCGAATTATAAAATTTAATTTGTTTTTTGTTTCTACAAAAGAAAAATAATTTCTAAACTATTTTTCCTAAATTTTTTCAAATTCAGCGTTTGTACTAAATACTACATACCAAACTATTCTAATTTACCCGGCTATAACTTTTAGAAACAGAATACAATTCGAGTATTCTAAGTGAAGTTACAAAGATATATTGTTAGCTAGCATACTTTTTTAGACTAAAATCAAACAAGATGCCTGGAAATAGACCATCTAGATCTTCGGAAATAATAGCTGCTCGTAGTAACAACTCAAATACTACAAGTAATATGAATATAAATTCTAATCGTACGACAGCTACAACAAATGTTAGTAATAATACTGTCATAGAAAATTCGCCAACAGAGACTAATGACGTAGACAGAACTGCCATACAAATACCGTCACTACTGACTCTAAATTTAAATGGAGGGCAAGGTCCTCAGACAACATCGTCATCTAAAAGAACCACAGTTACAAGCCCAGAATTTAGCAGTTTAACGGCGCAGGGAGTTCAAAGGGAACATTCTAGGAGGCAGTCCCAAATAAATCAAAGATTACCTACTCTAAATGAAAACGTGAACGCCGATATGCAAATAAATTTTGATGGTATGAGTTTACTTGATTATGTAGCAACATCAGTAGGAGCCGCTCAATCTGATATGATAAGTCAAATGCAAGAAAACCTTGTTCTAACGATTCCTCGCATAGTAAGAGAGTCATTAAGATCTGAAAGAGGCACATCTACTGGAAATAATCACGACAATCAAAACCTAACTTTTCATTCACAATTCAGAAGTAATATACATGGGAATTGTTATCAGGCTCATCAAAACCAATCTAATTTTTATCAATCTTTTCAACCGCAACAAAACCATAACTAAAACTTTCAACCACATCAAAGCTATAACCAAGACCATTATTCACAGCAAAACTATTACCACACGCAAAACACACAATATCATGATCAACATAATGCCTTTGGATATAAGACACCTAGTCCAATGCACTTGGATAAATGGGGATTAAAATTTGACCCAAAAACAAAGTCGATGAGCGTGGAAAAATTCGTCTTCAGAGCTGAAATGCTCAGGGCAGACTACAATTGCCCTTGGGATGTATTTATGAAATGATTTCACCATCTAGTTGCATGCCAAGTTTGGCATGCAACATTGGCTTTGAAATTTCCGCCACCAAAATCCAACTTGTGGATGGAATTTTCTAAAATACCATTTCATAAAAAAAATTAGATATTTCGAAAACGATTTTGAAATTCAAAGACGAATAGTAGAGCTCGACCTCTAGTATGCTGGAATTGCAGAGCTCCAGGACATACATTCATAGATTGTGCCGTAGAACGAAGAAAGTTCTGTTATAAATGAGGGTTCGATGGAGTTACCTGCACAAATTGTCCAAAATGTTTTGGAAACAGCCAGAAGAACATCGTGAAGACTGGGCCCACATGTTTGACTCAGCCCATGGCTCAGTAAATTGTGAACAACTAAGTAAATCAGTAAATTGTGAAAATAACTACACTGACAAAAACTATACCGGCAAGAACATAAGCGATAAGGACTATGAAAATGACAAAATGACTTTGAAAACCGAAATAGAAACTGAAAAATTTTTAGCTACTAACAAACTGGATGAAGATAGCAAATTCTTAGATGAAGATAAGAGAAAAATTACAAATAAGATCGAGTTGAAAAATACCACAGAAAAATTACCCGTAAAGAAACGTAAGGAGATTATACCATATGAAGAAAGATTAAGAAATTATGAAAAAAGAAGAGAAGAGATTTTCAAAGATTTTGAACCAAACTTGAGCAGGAAAGTTCTAAGAGCAAGATCAGGGTACGAAAGAAGAAAAAAAGAAAGACAAGTGATTGTTTCCTGTACCTTAGGTTTCTCAAATGATATCCCACCTTATATGGATGTTAAGTTGAATAATATTGAACTCAAAGGTCTTCTGGACAGTGGAGCATCTGCCAGTTGTTTAGGTAAAAATTGCCTTGAAAATTTACGCAAAATTAATGCAAATATTATCGATTTCAAATCCAATATAAAAACAGCTGATGGAAGAAAACATCAAATTATAGGCAAAGTTGAACTTGATGTTCAATGCGGGAATAAATCCGAGAAAATGATTTTCTACTTAGTTCCAAATCTAACACAAGATTTATTCCTAGGGTATAATTTCTGGCAAAGACTTGGTATTAAAATCTGTATTGAAAATGATTCCATAAAAGAAATCGAAATCTAGAATGAGGAAGAGTTGACATTACACAAACTGACAACGGACCAAAATGTAATGTTAGAAAACGTAAAACTTTCTTTTCGGTGTTATACCAAATTTGGTTTAGGGGAAACTAAACTAGAACAGCATATAATCGATACAGGAGATGCTACACCAAAGAAAATGAGACACTAGCCTGTAAGTCCGGCAGTTCAAAAACCAATATATGCTAAATTAGACCGAATGTTAGAGCTAGACGTAATTGAGGAAGCGAAAGATTCCGCGTGGAATAATAGAGTAACCCTAGTCATAAAGCCAAACAAAAACCGATTATGTCTTGATGCAAGGGAACTGAGTAATGTAACCAAGAAGGATGCTTATCCACTTCCCAACATAGATGGTTTACTTGCAAGGCTTGGTGACACACACTATATTTCGGCTATCGATTTGAAGGACGCATTCTGGCAAATTTCTTTAGAGGAATCCAGTCGGCCAAAAACGGCGTTCACAGTCCCAGGTAGGCCACACTACCAATTTAAGAAAATGCCTTTCGGACTGTGCAATGCTGCCCAACGCCTTTGCCGATGGACCAAGTTGTGCTTCAGAATTCAGAGATCGTATATTCGTATACCTAGATGATCTACTAGTCGTGTCACCAGACTTCGAGACTCACATACGAATGCTTAAAATTGTAGGAGAGGAGGAGTCTAACCGCAGCTGGTTTAACCATAAATATGACCATATCCAGATTTTGTTACCGTGAATTGCAGTATCTTGGATATATAGTCGGAGGTGGAACAATGAAGCCCGACGCAGGAAAACTAGAGGCAATCATAAATATAAAACCGCCTAGAAATCAGAAAGACGTACGCAGATTCTTAGGTACTCTTGGCTGTTATCGTCGTTTCATCCACGATTTTTCGACTTTAACCGCGCCGCTAACAGATACTCTAAGAAAATCGCCTAAATTCATTTTTACCCCCGAGGCATCAAGTGCATTCGAAAAATAAAAACTATGCCTTATCTCAAGCCCAGTATTATCTAGTGCTGACTTCGTATTGGCCATAGAAAAGTTTAGACAGTATATAGAACTAATGAAATTCACTGTCATAACCGACCATTCAAGCCTTCAGTGGCTGATGAGGCAACAAGACCTAAACGGACGACTTGCCCGATGGAGTCTCAAGTTGCAAGGCTATACATTTTCTATTGAGCATCGAAAAGGGACGAAAAAAATAGAAAATACAAATATCATAAATTTCGATTCTGAAGCTTTCAAAAGTGCTAAATATTTATCTCTAATAGATACTGTTCAACAGAATAAAGACCGTCTACCCGATCTTAAGGTATGTGAAGCAGTAACATATAAAAGGGTAAAGTTTAACACTGAAGATGTGCAAAGTGAAGAAGACTGTTTTGAAAATCAGGCTACCAGATGAGTTAACCAACGAAGTCATTACAAGGGCACACGAAAATAATACTTCTCATGGCGGTATAAGTAAGACTTTGTTCAATATAAGAACATTCTTTTACTGGCCTGCCATGACGAAACAAATTCAAACGTTCATTAAAGATTGTGTTACTTGTAAGGAAACAAAACACCCTAAACAAATCCTTCGACTACCAATGGGAAACGAAGTTACGACTTTTCAAAAAGTATACGTTGACTTTTTAGGACCTTATCCGAGAACAAAGTCAGGCAACACTTTTATATTTATTATTCTGGATCATTTGAAAAAATTCGTGCTGTTAAAAGCTATGCCAAAAGCCACAACTAAAAATGTAAATAAATTTTTAATTCAGGATGTATTCAATAAGTTCGGTGTACCCGAAACCTTACATTCAGATAATGGCAAACAATTTACCTCTGAAGCTTTTCAAGAGCTACTAAAAACTTTCTGAGTAGTATTCGAGGCTATTTACAAACGGATCAGTCAAGATAGGACGAAAACTTGTCCAAAATCGAATGTTCGTTGCGCTCAACTGTACATTCTTCAACTGGATTTTCACCATATTTCGCATTAACCGGCTATAACATGATTACACACGCTCAAGCTTATGAAATATTAAGAAAATTTAAATCTGTTGAAGAAGGAGACACAGAGATACTGCCAAATGCATCGAAAATGCAACTTATTCATCAGAAGATTCAACAAAACCTGCACACTGCCTATGAAAGAAACGCTAAGTCGTATAACAAGAAAATTACGAATGTACGTTTCAAGCCAGGTCAGGAAGTATATCGCAAAAACTCATAGCAACTTTGCCAAAGGCATTAACGCGAAACTTTGCAGACCATGGCTTAAATGTCGAATAAGAAAAGCTATAGGAAATTGTCAGTATGAATTAGAAAATTTAAATGGGCAACGTATTGGAATATTTCATGCTCAACATCTGAAACAATAAAAGAATTCATGGAGATAACAAACTGTTAACAGACACATATTCATATTTCCTACAAAAAACTCAGTTCTTAGACCTGAACATAAACTCTTGAATTTCCTAAGTCTATCTATTGAGTAATAAATCTAACGTTTAAATTAGAACCCCAAACAATATTATTACGAAACAATCAATATATTAGTTAGGCAAATAGATTTTACATAAAGGAAATTGAATAATAATAAATAAATAAATAAAACTACTTAATATTAATCTCACCAATTGAAATCGATCATACCAAGATGTATTTCCACAGAAAAGAAAAGGAAACGTTAATACTTGCATAAAAAAAGAAAACACCTGAAAAGAGAAGAAAAGACATTAGTTACATCGAATACAGAGAAAAAAATCGAATACATCTTATATATCTTCAGGCCTGACACTTGGTGAATGGCGATATCCAGTCCTACAAAACGAAACAAATTGTGTTTTAAATAGTTTTCAAAGAGTATGAGGAAATGGATATTGGATATTAACTAAAGCCACCTAAATGTGACAAAAGATATCGTTTTTGCCAAATCTTCTGAAAAGTTCATGTTTCGGCCATTCACTATACAAAAATAGGCCTTCGAAAAAATGCAAAACTTTCGAAAACTGAGGAAGCAAATTCGTTACGATTTTGAAAACGTCAACTAAATTGTTTTCGTAAAATTTTTCTTTTATCTTTTAGACAAGGCCTTAATAAAAAAAACGACACTGAACTAGATGCTATATCAACGAATCTTCACCATATTCGAATCCGAAAAGAAATTTTAAATATGGTCATATTATACCATTGCTCGCATTGATTCTGTAAAGACGTTTTAATTCAAACGGAATATGTAGTGTCTCAAGGGAATGTTTTGACAAAGCATTTCTTTTGATAAATTCTCAAAAAATTGCAATAATACGAAATATTATGGCTGTTTTTGTTTAAGACTGAATAACTAGGCTGCGATAGCAGAAATCTAAATATGTTGAAATTTCACTCAAATTAAAGAATTATTTTTTTTAGAATTGTCGCCGAAAGCGATATGAATGTGTGTGCGAAAACAAGTTTTGGGAAGGTAATTTTGTGTTAAAATTTTTTGACTTAGCCTGGTTAATTATCCAGTGTAAGCCAAAATGATGTATATCGAGGCTAAGTCCAATAAAGTCGACACAAAATAATTTTTTTTGAAGATTTCTTTTGATACATAACTTTATATTGTAATTGGCGACAATTTGGAAAAAGGTTTTGTTTATTTTGAGCAAAAAATTAAATTTTTATTGACGTTTTTGTTGTCGCGGTTTGCTATTCCGGCTTGGGGAAAAATAGCCCTATTGAATCTTTGAGAACATTATAGTTCTGGACAATGTCTTTGAGCGATATTCCACAAGATTTGGCAAATCATATTCGTTGTCAGAGATAGGATCCAAATTTATCGTAAACCATTTCAATACAAACTCTATTTTTAGCTGCAATAAAAAACTAGCAGGGTAAAATTAAATATTTCTAAAAATTTCTTTACATAGACTTATTGTTTACTAATACGAACAACGATGAATCAAAACAAATTTTATAAACGACGTTATTTAAAACAAAATGGTCGAGTTGCATACGTTTGCCTACACAGTTTATGATAGTTATCGATGTAGCTGCCCATAACGAGGAAATTTTAACAGAAAATGCATATTATGTTAATTATTTTATTAAAACAACATTGTTTTCTTGGTGATTCAAATTTATCAACTTACAGAGCCTATTAAGGTCTCTCACCCTTGGTTGCATATATTTTGGCCCCCACTGCACGTTTTGAGGTCTCCCTTGTTTTGTAATTGGATAGTCCCCTTTTCCACAGGCAAATTGTTATTTGGCAAATTTTTTGTTTTCTCTTTTGAAATTTTCGCTTGCTTTTCCACTAGCAAATTTTTCTTTGCCAAATTTGCGAATCAAAATACAAAAGAAAGAAAGAAACGTCAAAAGTGTTTACATTTTAAAGAATTTTTCGAAGAAGTGTATACATAATTTAAAATAAAAAATTAATAAATTGCAAAAATTAAAAATTAAATTTCACTTGCACAAATTAAAGCAACAGGTTTGTAAACAAAAGCCGGCAGTGTGTCAGTAAAACGAATAGGTTAAAAAGGAAATGTCAACAAAATTGTTTTCAACGAACAGAGCAAAGCAGAATTTGCGTGTACCGCAAATTCTGAACAGGCAAAGTTTTGTTTCTCTTCCTCGAACCCCTCTCGCCTACAAACTCAGAATTTGCCAAATAAAAATTTGCCTGTGGAAAAGGGGACTTAGCGAAGGAACAGTAAACATAAGTGTCTCTTCATTTCCACATAAACTATTCTTTAGTAGCCAGGATAGATTCAAGTTTCTATGCGGTATGTGAAGGACACCACCTTGTTCGATCGGGGACGAAACAACTTTCAATTGAATCAGTGTGATCACATCTGAGGTGCTGTCGTAGCATTAGAACATTCAGTGGAAATACACGACAACATAAGTAACGGGATTAGCTATATATATATATAAACCTCACCTACACTTCATCGGATACGGTTTCACTAGACATTATTGATACCATGATTCTCGCCTGATCGAATGTTGCTGTTGATCAGTTAATTCTGACGTACCAAATTGTGTGTTTCCTTATGTAGTACATTCTTGATTTTATCAGGAATCGACTCCAACAAGACATCAACATTTGTTTGCCAAACCCTTAGGCATACACAAAATGGGGATGTTTTAAAATAATTTGCCACGAATTTCCGAAGGAATGACGCCAAACGAGTTTTGTTCCACTTCCTATGTCAATAATTATTTGATTTTATTCGCGAGGCTTAAATTTGCGTTGTGTAGTGTTCTTTTTTTTCTTCAATGACGCTTTTAACCAATGTTTGGCAAGTTGGTAGCCCGTAAGTGGTGCCAAGCTGAAAAAACAAAACACCTAAATCCAAAAGCGTGACGTCGCGCGTAATGTCGACTGACTGCAGCGTAAGGGCCTGACTACAATCATAAAGGCTGGCGACGACGTTCTCGGTTTTGAAAGCGGAATGTGTGAGTTAGTCAGCGGTCAAAATTAACATTTTTATGGAGTTCTCTTAATCATTGCCCAACTCTTAACACTTAACAAGTCGCTGAAGTGTTGGCTTTGTGATGATCAAAATCTATATGTTTAAAATCCTGGTGTAAAAACGACAAGGAAGTCTCTAGCGACACCAGTGTGTCGAAAGTAATATCCAGTCGTCAAGGGTTGCCAGATCAAAAAAAATTTCACAGGATTGCATTTGGGTTTTGGAGAGCAAAGCTCCTTGGATAAGTGTAGAAGGTCAGTGAAGTTGTAAGTTAGGGCAAAGTCCAACTTCACTCGACATTACGACATTCAAGTTACAGAAGCAAGTTTGGTCATATTATACCATTGCTCGCATTGATTCTGTAAAGACGTTTTAATTCAAACGGAATATGTAGTGTCTCAAGGGAATGTTTTGACAAAGCATTTCTTTTGATAAATTCTCAAAAAATTGCAATAATACGAAATATTATGGCTGTTTTTGTTTAAGACTGAATAACTAGGCTGCGATAGCAGAAATCTAAATATGTTGAAATTTCACTCAAATTAAAGAATTATTTTTTTAGAATTGTCGCCGAAAGCGATATGAATGTGTGTGCGAAAACAAGTTTTGGGAAGGTAATTTTGTGTTAAAATTTTTTGACTTAGCCTGGTTAATTATCCAGTGTAAGCCAAAATGATGGATATCGAGGCTAAGTCCAATAAAGTCGACACAAAATAATTTTTTTTGAAGATTTCTTTTGATACATAACTTTATATTGTAATTGGCGACAATTTGGAAAAAGGTTTTGTTTATTTTGAGCAAAAAAATTAAATTTTTATTGACGTTTTTGTTGTCGCGGTTTGCTATTCCAGCTTGGGGAGAAATAGCCCTATTGAATCTTTGAGAACATTATAGTTCTGGACAATGTCTTTGAGCGATATTCCACAAGATTTGGCAAATCATATTCGTTGTCAGAGATAGGATCCAAATTTATCGTAAACCATTTCAATACAAACTCTATTTTTAGCAAAGCAGAATATGCGTGTACCGCAAATTCTGAACAGGCAAAGTTTTGTTTCTCTTCCTCTCACCCTCTCGCCTACAAACTCAGAATTTGTCAAATAAAAATTTGCCTGTGGAAAAGGGGACTTAGCGAAGGAACAGTAAACATAAGTGTCTCTTCATTTCCACATAAACTATTCTTTAGTAGCCAGGATAGATTCAAGTTTCTATGCGGTATGTGAAGGACACCACCTTGTTCGATCGGGGACGAAACAACTTTAAATTGAATCAGTGTGTTCACATCTGAGGTGCTGTCGTAGCATTAGAACATTCAGAACATAAGTAACGGGATTAGCTATATATATATATATAAACCTCACCTACACTTCATCGGATACGGTTTCACTAGACATTATTGATACCATGATTCCCGCCTGATCGAATGTTGCTGTTGATCAGTTAATTCTGACGTACCAAATTGTGTGTTTCCTTATTTAGTACATTCTTGATTTTATCAGGAATCGACTCCAACAAGACATCAAAATTTGTTTGCCAAACCCTTAGGCATACACAAAATGGGGGTTTTAAAATAATTTGCCACGAATTTCCGAAGGAATGATGCCAAACGAGTTTTGTTCCACTTCCTATGTCAATAATTATTTGATTTTAATCGCGAGGCTTAAATTTGCGTTGTGTAGTGTTCTTTTTTTTTCTTCAATGACGCTTTTAACCAATGTTTGGCAAGTTGGTAGCCCGTAAGTGGTGCCAAGCTGAAAAAACAAAACACCTAAATCCAAAAGCGTGACGTCGCGCGTAATGTCGACTGACTGCAGCGTAAGGGCCTGACTACAATCATAAAGGCTGGCGACGACGTTCTCGGTTTTGAAAGCGGAATGTGTGAGTAAGTCAGCGGTCAAAATTAACATTTTTATGGAGTTTTCTTGATCATTGCCCAACTCTTAACACTTAACAAGTCGCGTATGAAGTGTTGGCTTTGTGATGATCAAAATCTATATGTTTAAAATCCTGGTGTAAAAACGACAAGGAAGTCTCTAGCGACACCAATGTGTCGAAAGTAATATCCAGTCGTCAAGGGTTGCCAGATCAAAATAAATTTCACAGGATTGCATTTGGGTTTTGGAGAGCAAAGCTCCTTGGATAAGTGTAGAAGGTCAGTGAAGTTGTAAGTTAGGGCAAAGACCAACTTCACTCGACATTACGACATTCAAGTTACAGAAGCAAGCCTATTAAGGTCTCTCACCCTTGGTTGCATATATTTTGGCCCCCACTGCACGTTTTGAGGTCTCCCTTGTTTTGTAATTGGATAGTCCCCTTTTCCACAGGCAAATTGTTATTTGGCAAATTTTTTGTTTTCTCTTTTGAAATTTTCGCTTGCTTTTCCACTAGCAAATTTTTCTTTGCCAAATTTGCGAATCAAAATACAAAAGAAAGAAAGAAACGTCAAAAGTGTTTACATTTTAAAGAATTTTTCGAAGAAGTGTATACATAATTTAAAATAAAAAATTAATAAATTGCAAAAATTAAAAATTAAATTTCACTTGCACAAATTAAAGCAACAGGTTTGTAAACAAAAGCCGGCAGTGTGTCAGTAAAACGAATAGGTTAAAAAGGAAATGTCAACAAAATTGTTTTCAACGAACAGAGCAAAGCAGAATTTGTGTGTACCGCAAATTCTGAACAGGCAGCAAATTTTTCTTTGCCAAATTTGCGAATCAAAATACAAAAGAAAGAAAGAAACGTCAAAAGTGTTTACATTTTAAAGAATTTTTCGAAGAAGTGTATACATAATTTAAAATAAAAAATTAATAAATTGCAAAAATTAAAAATTAAATTTCACTTGCACAAATTAAAGCAACAGGTTTGTAAACAAAAGCCGGCAGTGTGTCAGTAAAACGAATAGGTTAAAAAGGAAATGTCAACAAAATTGTTTTCAACGAACAGAGCAAAGCAGAATTTGTGTGTACCGCAAATTCTGAACAGGCAAAGTTTTGTTTCTCTTCCTCTCACCCCTCTCGCCTACAAACTCAGAATTTGTCAAATAAAAATTTGCCTGTGGAAAAGGGGACTTAGCGAAGGAACAGTAAACTTAAGTGTCTCTTCATTTCCACATAAACTATTCTTTAGTAGCCAGGATAGATTCAAGTTTCTATGCGGTATGTGAAGGACACCACCTTGTTCGATCGGGGACGAAACAACTTTAAATTGAATCAGTGTGTTCACATCTGAGGTGCTGTCGTAGCATTAGAACATTCAGTGGAAATACACGACAACATAAGTAACGGGATTAGCTATATATATATATAAACCTCACCTACACTTCATCGGATACGGTTTCACTAGACATTATTGATACCATGATTCCCGCCTGATCGAATGTTGCTGTTGATCAGTTAATTCTGACGTACCAAATTGTGTGTTTCCTTATGTAGTACATTCTTGATTTTATCAGGAATCGACTCCAACAAGACATCAAAATTTGTTTGCCAAACCCTTAGGCATACACAAAATGGGAATGTTTTAAAATAATTTGCCACGAATTTCCGAAGGAATGACGCCAAACGAGTTTTGTTCCACTTCCTATGTCAATAATTATTTGATTTTATTCGCGAGGCTTAAATTTGCGTTGTGTAGTATTCTTTTTTTTTCTTCAATGACGCTTTTAACCAATGTTTGGCAAGTTGGTAGCCCGTAAGTGGTGCCAAGCTGAAAAAACAAAACACCTAAATCCAAAAGCGTGACGTCGCGCGTAATGTCGACTGACTGCAGCGTAAGGGCCTGACTACAATCATAAAGGCTGGCGACGACGTTCTCGGTTTTGAAAGCGGAATGTGTGAGTTAGTCAGCGGTCAAAATTAACATTTTTATGGAGTTCTCTTGATCATTGCCCAACTCTTAACACTTAACAAGTCGCGTATGAAGTGTTGGCTTTGTGATGATCAAAATCTATATGTTTAAAATCCTGGTGTAAAAACGACAAGGAAGTCTCTAGCGACACCAATGTGTCGAAAGTAATATCCAGTCGTCAAGGGTTGCCAGATCAAAATAAATTTCACAGGATTGCATTTGGGTTTTGGAGAGCAAAGCTCCTTGGATAAGTGTAGAAGGTCAGTGAAGTTGTAAGTTAGGGCAAAGTCCAACTTCACTCGACATTACGACATTCAAGTTACAGAAGCAAGTTTGGTTCAAAATAAAGTTGCGTGTTTTATTCATTTCATTCGTAAGTATTATATTGTATATTAGATATATATAAATTAGAACTATAATAAAAATAGTTTAAACCAAAATTTTAAAGTGAGTTAAATTAGTGAGAAAAAAAGGCAGGAATTCCCGGAACATTTTTCTGGGGATTTCTTGTGGGCATCGGAGTGGAGGTGTAATATTCAACTTCCCCACATACCCACAAATCCGCCTACACACATACAAACTCCTATGAAATCAACCCCAATAAATATCAAAAAGGTATGTTTAATCTATAAGAGTGTTACTTACACTTAGTTAAAAGATTAGCCTCGAGCAAAAACGCCAGAAAATTATAACCTAAATTGAAATGAAAGAGAGATTGTATAATTACCTCGTGCGTGTTGTATGTCTTGTGTTATCTCGTATAAGTGTTTCTGTCTCTAAAATTAAGAAGAAGAAAAATAAAAAAGTTGTTAAAATTAAAAACGAACCTAAAAAAAATGTAAGAAAACCCTGAAGTAAAACATTTAGAATATTAGTAAAATTAAAAGAAAAATCTAAAAAAAATAATAAGAAAATTGTTAAAATTAAATACGAAAATTTGAAAAGAAAAAGAATATAAAAAAACTGATAATAATTGTTAAGAAAAAGAAGAATAAAGTAAAAAAATTAATAATATTATTAACACTTAAGCCTAAATAAATTGCAAAAAAATATATATATATATATTTATGATTTAAATATGCTAAAGAAATATATTTAAATATTCCTTTGAAATATATTTAAATAATTTCAATTTTGCTATAAAAAAATTAAAAATAATAAAAAAATTAGAAATTTAAGAGATTTTGTAGAACTTAAGAAAATAAATTGTTGGAAGAGATTATTTAATAATAGAGACTTATTTGAAATAAATTAAAAATATTATCTATTTATTTAATTTGGATTAATAATTTAATTTAAATTACGAAGTTAAAAAAATAACTAAATATTTAAATACCTTAAAAAAAACTAAAATCTTTAAATTAAATAATTTCTCTTTTAATAATTTAAGTGTACATAGGACCTAAGAAAAAATTATATTAAAGTTAAAAAAATATATATTAATATTATTATTAAGAAATTTTAGAAATGTTAGTGTAAATAAATAATGTGAATTGTCTTCTGAATTGTATAATGTGTAAATTTGGTTAATAACAGGTTGAATATGGTGGAGTAAACTAAAGTGTAAAGAAGACGTGGGGTAGTGTTGGGGCATTTTCACACAACTGAGCAAAGGAAATGCCATGGAAGGCTAATTACAGCACTTATGGGGAGGGCACAACGACATCTCGGTTCTGCACAATAAGAGAATGTGTTGGAAGATGTCATGTTGTTGTTTCTCGTTTTAGGCATTCCTTCCTTTTCCTATATTCCTTTTAATTTCCTTTATCCTTCCTCATCTTATTAGTATGTCATTTCCTATTCCCTAATCCATATGTTTTACCTTTAGTGTTAGTGTTAATTGTTTCTTTAAAAAAAGGCACGGAACATTAAAGTTGGATAAGTGAATGGAAAAGAATCCCCCCATCCGATGAGCTCTAGCCCGGTAAAGACCAGCGTGCCATTTCCGTTCCATCACCACAGGTTATCACAAATGTTTTGTGAATTCCTTTTTGTAATTGTTTCTGTTATATGTTATTTATTTGTAATTTTTATGAGATTTTAGATATTTATTATTTTTGAATGTATGTTTTATTTTGGATTATTTATTTTGATCAAAATTTAGACGACACACACGGACGACAGATAAACACATGTGCAATGGGCAAACACTTGAATCTACTTTTCGACTTTTGGAAATACATAAAAAGTAGAATTTTCGACGTTTGAAAATATATTTATTTGCAACAGCCGAAAAGTCGACTTTATAAAAGTCGAAAAATCGACTTTTCAAAAGTCTAAGGGTGTGTTTCCGGATGACGATTGAAATTCTACACGAACTAATGATACCTGACGAACGACTCATAAATTGGGTTTTTATAACACGTTTAAAAGTTTTCGTGATATGATTTCAAAAATAAAAGCTTTCGTTCGTTTGTCAATTAACAATATTCATGGTTTTTCGTCAGTCTTTCTTAATTTTATTCATAGAAAAACACCATATAAAATATGGTATCCCTGTTAATCTGTCGAAAAAAATATTTGTTTACAAAATACAAATTTCAAAATAGTTTGGGAAAAAATATTTTGTCGAGATTGTTGTGGTAAAATTCAATATTTGAGTCAATTAATCGTTTTTTACAGTTGTGTTAGGTGCGGGATGAAGAATGATGTTCGTTTACGCGTATATATAACAAATTTGAGTGAGAAATTTATGTAAATGTGTGAACAAATTGTTTTCATTGTTTTAGTTGAAATGGACATGTTGTGATATGTGTGTATGTTTATTAATCGTTTATATATAATAGAAAATAAAATGTCAATTCAAAAAACGTGATTTTCAATCATTTTTTTAATTTCTGAAAGTAAACGAATAGTTTTTTCTAAGGATGCGTTTCTGGATGACGAATCACTCATTGTACTTGTCAAAACTACGAACGAAAGTTAATTTGGTTTTCCGGATAACGAAAGTCAATTTTTTGAGTGTAAACATAAAAGCTTTCATTTTTCGTCCATTAATCTGGTTTCCATATAACAAAACGAAATGTCAAACTTGAAACGAAGTGTCAAATCCGGATGATTGGAAAAATACATTCGTTTGCATTCAAAAGTAATAAAATCTTTTGAAAAAAGTAATGTTTTAATAAAATGGATAGCTCAACGAAAAAGAGGTAAGTAAGTATATGTATGAAATATGTTATTGAAATTATTTGCATAAAATTTATCAAATTTCAACATCAAGAAGGTAACTTATCAACAATTTGGGTAAGTCTGATGGAAGATTATCCAGAACTTGCTACATCAAGCCTCATATTCGGCAAAAGTAAAATGGATATAGAGGCTACTTGGAATATTGTAGCGGCATGTATAACTTCTATTGGGCCACCTCTAAGAAAAGGAAGCGAATGGAAAAAGGTATTTACCAACATCAATTTTATAAGTTTGAAAAATAATTCAAGTCTAATGTTTAGATCTGGGCGGACCTAAATAGCCGCAACAAAGCAAAGATAGCAGACAATAACAAAGGTCTTAAAGGTACTGGTGGCGGACCCTGTCATATAAACAATTTAACGGAGTTGGAAGTGGATATCGATCGTATATGCGATCTTACGACTGCAGCAGCTCCAAGTGGTAATATTTTTGGTGTTTAAAAAGCTACCAAACCCACAGATGCAATTTCATTACACATACTGCCTCCCATATGTCAAAATAAAGTGGTACCAACAACTTCTCAACAACTACATAATCCACAACAATCGGCTCCAGAATGGCAACCGCCAATATCCACATTAAGCCCATCAAGCATACTGAAGACATGCCAAAGGCTGCATTCAATAACTCCAATGACAACAAAACCAATAGAAACAACACCAATAACAACATCACCCAACACACTTGGAGAAAGGCCATTTCAACTACGAAAGAGGAAACGAAACGAAACCTGCAATGAAAATTGAGAGCAGATGAAACTTCTGCGTTTACAGGTAGAGACTCAAGAGGCAGTATTGAATGTAATGAGGGCCTAAGCGGAAGCCATTAAAGCTTGCGCTGAAGTATTGAAGTCGCAATGTGAAGCTATTCATTCAATTGCCGAGTCAACAAGAATAATGGCTCAAGCTATGATCGATTTCATCAAGCATTTGAAGGATGATTGATGCTTTCCAAATATCTTGTTTTACTTTTTATATCTTCCAAAATTCATATATCTTCATAAATACATTCAATGAATAAATAAATTTGTTTTGTTTTAAATACATATTTATTGGTTTTTTTTCAGGACAAATTTCTTGAGATTTCCTTTTTTACAGAAGTACCTTCAGTAGATTGAGAATAAGATGCTTCCATAACATGTTCATCGACGATCGATGATGATCATCGCTTATGTTAGCAGAATCGTATGGTAACCAATTGTTCTTATAAAATATACAAATATTATGTAGTGTACAACAACATTTACAATTTTAGTAACTTTTTCTGGACTATAAAGTAATCCTCTTGTCCCAATTATGGATCTGAAACGATTTTTAAGTACCTCAAAGCACCGCTCAATGATGTTTCTCATTTTACAATGCTTTTCATTAAAACTTTTCTCACGATTATCTCTGGGATTTCTGTATGGAGTCATCATATATGGCAGGAGTTTATAACCGGAATCCCCTATTTAAAAAAACGTTTGAAGTTGTTTTTTTAACCGGAAACAATTTACAAATTTACCAAGAAGCCATGTGCTTCTCTTTCCTTTGCTGTAATGGGTTCTAATATAATGTTCCGCTAAACTCTGGTTCCAACCAAAGGAATAGTGGTTATCTCCTGGATGTCTGGCGTCCACATAGTTTATAACCATATTGTGGTCGCATATCTACGAAGATGAAAGGGGAGCTTTACGTATGTTTGCATTGTGCATGATACTTACTGCCATTACGTTAATGCTGTGAAATCCTTTACGATTGTAATATAAATAATCTCTTGGACTACCAGGCGATTTTATGCGCACATGCGTGCCGTCGACACAGCCTACAACACCAGGCATACCGGCTCTGTCATAAAAACTTTGTTTTGTTGCATTTTCATCTTCCGTACTCTTTTCTAATGTTATCCATTTCGGACACAAGATTTCTTCACAAATGTCTAAGCATTCTTTTATGACCTTACACTTGGGATTTTGACAATGAAGAGACACACTCATTTCCAATACATGATTGATAGCCGCCTGTTCCAAGAAATGTTCAAAATGTAGCAAGTTTGTTTGTAGCAGGAATATGTGTATTTCGGTACGACACTTTCATTCTTGGACCGATTTCTTCCAACAACATTATAAACACTTTTTTGTTCACACCAAAGTTTGATATAAACCTACAAGAACCATATATTATAATTTCGGAGGAAAAACTTTAGATAAACTTACCGCTCCTCCGGAAATTCAAGAATATTTGTGACATCTCGTAAATTTCTACGATACATGCGTGTATCTTCGTAATCATTGCCATTAGAAGTATCATTAAATCCGAGAGCAATTGATCCAAACATCTTTATCACCATTAATAAAATTGAATATGTTTTCTTCAACACGAAAAATTAAACAACTGAAATTGTTTGTTATTATTTTTGGTCATAATTAGGGCTGCCATCTTTTTCGCCAAATGGTATCTTTTTATATGACACAAAATCAAAACAAATCAAAATAAAAACTTGATGGCAATCATGCTGTTTGACAAATGAACGAGAGCTTTTATAATTTGAAATCATAACACGAAAGCTTTTACTCGTGTTATAAAAACACAATTTTTGAGTCGTTCGTTAGGGTATGATTCGTTCATGTAGAATTTCAATCGTCATCCAGAAACACACCCTAATCGTCCAGATTTGACATTTGTGACGATTGGTTTCGTGTTCTGGAAACTCAAAAAATACAGAAAAGCAAACGAAAGCTTTTGTGTTTTGATCAAAAATTTACATTTGTTATACAGAAACATAATTCAACTATCGTTAGTCGTTTTGACGTATACAATGAGTGATTCGTCATCCAGAAACAGACCTTAAAAGTCCACATCAAGACCAAATCCAGAGACTTTTATATTGACCTTGACCTCATTTGGTGTCAGGGCATAAAGACATCCCACGGAACTGTAAAGTTGACGAGCTTGACAGATTAGGAACGACCTTACAAGTTCTATATACAGGTTATATATACAGGTACACCCTGTTGACATGCAAGCTTCAGCTCAGGCATGAGGTACTACTAGAATATGATATTGTATTTGTCGACGAAAGATATGCCAACTCTCCTGAAGAAGAGTTTGAGTGTGGACAAGAACAACAAATGCATTGAAGCCTTGGGTATGGTCAAGACCGAAGATTGCTGATTCATTCACTACTTCGATGAGATGTGTTGGAATATACGAAGTAATTGGAATGACAACCCTGTCATATTTTGTATTTGCTGTTCTGATAGTTATCCTTTTGTACTTATTTGTTTCCTTACCTTTTCATCGTTACATTCATGAGATTGCTTTGTAATATACTTCGTGTGAGTCTTAATTTGAACTATGCAATTAAAGCACGCGTTTATTGAAATTATCTGAGGCGTTTATTCATTAATTCCAACGGGTTATGGGACCGGAATGCCCCGCGTGGATAAAATAAAACGTTTTAAATCGTCGAGTAATCGAATTTAATAGTCATTGCCGCGAAGGATGCGAAAGTTTGCAAAATGTCTGGGGTATCAAGAATGATCTTTTGAGTTATGTCAGTGGAACAGAACCGCTGCCTACGACGACGCAAGCAAATGAACATGCGAAATGACTGGAATTTCACCAGAATCCTTCTGCACATATAACATTGTCAGTGATACCGTCAGAGGTGAGGCCGATTCTAATACAAGGCTAGATATGTGGAACAAGTTGGAGGAAACTTTTCAGTCATAAGGCGCTGCAAGGAAGGTAACACTTTTGAAAAGAGTTTCATTAGCACGGATGAAATATGGGGATAATATCCGTGGATATCTAAACGATTTTTTGACGCCGTTGCAAAGTTAAAGGAAATAAACGTCACCGTTGGCGATGATTTATTGGTTATATTGTTGGAAACGAGACTCCATCACTGCTTCGTGAAAAATATAGAAGAAGATCAAGCTAGAAAAGACAAAGAGTGCGGAATAAAACGCAATGTACGCGAAAAGTGTAAAGCAGGCTGGACGCAACAAGAGAAATGAAGAAGCAAAGAGAAACAACACAGGTGAAAAGAAAAAGTTCGTTTGCTACAAATGTGGTAAAGCCGTACACTTTGCGCGAAATTGCAAGTCGAAGCAGACAGGAGATTGTCGAAGTGGAGAAAGGGCAATGCACAACACAGTTGAAATTGCAATGATGTCTTCGAGCTACAGGTGTCTTGATAATGGTATTACTACCCATATCAGTGCCGACAAACACATATTTTCAAATTTTAGGAAAATGGAGAAAACATGTTGAAAATAAAAACAAATTGTTTGAATGACATTTCAAAAAAGGGACACCTAAATGAACAATATCTTTAAAATATGCCAAGAAATAATTTTGTTCAATGCATGAAATTTTGCGTTGAGGAAAAATGTTACCGCGTCAAATTTGTTTGAGTGAAAAATAATCTTGTATGTCATATCCTAAGTGCCCTTATACACCACAACAAAATTGGGTCTGAGAGCTAAAAATGTACCTGGAAATGAAAAGGTACATGATGAAGCAGGCGGGTGGTCCACCAAAATTTGGGCAGAGGAACTTAACACACAGATGTCCGAATAAAAGTTTGCGTAGCGATATTTTTTCTTTTTTTACTTTGGTAAACTCCAAAGGTAAATTCGACTCAAAATATGGATAAACCTATGATTGATGACAACCCTGGTGATTTTGAAGTATCCTTGGACAACAAGCGCTTTAAATTATTCAGAATTTGACTACGAAGACTGTAATTTGGAAAATATTGCAACTCCAGAAATTATTGCCAAAATTCTACAACGAGAAGATGGTGAATCGTGGCTCGAGACTGTAGAGGATGATCCTGTTTGCAAAATGTTAAAACCTTTGTATGATTTACTTGAGTCTGATTTCAAATGGTATGAGAAGCAGACTTCTTAATTACAAGAACTCAATTTGGAACCATCGAAACAAGATCCATTTGCCAAAAGAGTTGGCGATAATATTGCACTTTTAACTGTGTACGTTGACGATTTGCTTCAAATAATAAATCTTTGATGGCCAAAATCAAGAAATTGTTAGCCAAGTCTTTTGAGATAAAATATCTTGGACATGTTAAGTTTTGTTTGGGAATTGATATCCGACAAAACATATCTGAAGTGAAAATATTTTTGAATTGAAGTGAGTCTGCCAAAACGTTATTGAAGCGAATATGACCGACAAACGTTCATACTTCGGTTTTGCTTTCATATTATCTGGTGCTGCTATATGTTGGGAGGTTTGGAATGTGAAACCGTGGACGATAGCCAAAGTGCCCAGATGTTAGCAAGTAACTTTGGTTTTCATTCACGTACAAAGCATATCGACGTGAGATATCAATTTATAAGACATAAACTTCGGAACGGAGAAATTGAATATATGCCGACAGAAGATATGCCAACTCTCCTGCGAAGAGTTTGAGTGTGGCCAAGCACAACAAATGCATTGAAGCCTTGGGTATGACCAAAACCGAAGATTATTGATTCATTCTCACTACTTCGAGGAGATGTGTTGGAATATACGAAGTATTTGGAATGACAACCCTGTCATATTTCGTATTTTCTATTCTGATGTTTATCCTTTTGTACTTATTTGTTTTATTCCTTTTAATAGTTACATTCATGAAATTGCTTTGTAGTCTTAACTTGAACTCTGCAAATAAAGAACGCGTTCATTGAAAATCTCCTAGTCGTTTATTCTTTAATGACCAAAGTATGATATAAAAAGGCCGAACTACTTTTCTTTCACTTGAAAATAAGATGAAAATAAGAAAACAGGATGGGGGACGGACAGAGCCCTGTGGAACTCCTGCAGTCGACATATGCCCGTTGTTCGTACAGAACGTTTTCGCTTCCACTTTGGAAGCGATCAGATCTGTACTGGCATGTATGGTTAAACCAAATTAACTTTAGTTGGAATAAATAACACCATTCATTGAAGATAATATTTTAGATCATTTCACCGTTTAGAAAGCAAAGTTTCCAGTTGAAATACTGGGAAAAGATACTTAAATTAAAGGAAATATTTTATAGACGATTAATATGGAAAAAATATATATGTGGATCCCAAAACTTAACTTGTGTACTCAAATTTACAAACTGTTTTAATGTTGGTAATTGGGGGAAAGTATGGTCGCTGTAGACCTTGCTTTCACATAAAGTGCCGCACGACAAACTTTTCCAAAAAAGCGTGAACTTTTTAGAAAATAAAATTATTTTTATTTACTTGCAGAAAGTATTTTCCAAAATTCGCGCGATTTTTTTTAAAATATTTTTCATTTTTTGAGAGGTTCGACTTTGTAAAAATCATAATCGCATTTAATGATGAATAAGTTGCTATTGTTGGAGTTCCCAGGAATTACCGCGTGAAGGTGATAGTAAAATTTTTAATCCCCTTCAGTGGCTTTACTAACGTGAGTTTTCTTGCCTCTCAGAAAATCGTGTGGTTTTTTAACGTTTTTTAGCCTTATTTTGTAGATTTAGCATCTAAAACAAATTCTCTTTCATTTGTGTGGGAACACCTCAATGTGGCTTCAGAAGCCCATTTTTGGGGGTTCTGATAACATCGGGTCCACGTATAATATTTTTTTACATATTTGCCAACTATACAAAATTTTCTTTAATTTTTTCGGGGCATCTGGGTCTATATAAATATTTGTTTTCATATTTACCATCAATTTAAAGATTCTTTTAATATTGGTTCGAATCCCAATATTAAAGAATCTTTAATATTCGAATCCCAATTTTTCGGGCATTTTGGGTCGTACTGCGTCTAAAAATGTATATTTCATTTCATATATCTATCTACAGGAAATTTCCTTTCATTGGAGTACGCACACTTGTATGTAAATAAATTTCAATAATGTCAATAAATTTCCATGTCCCAAGGCTTATTCTGATTGAATTTATATACACACTGAACAGTTATTTACAGTACACGAGATGAAGGTAATGTCTAAGACATGGTAACACCCACAAAAAATATCCGTACATGGAGGTTGTAAGGTTGTTACTATTTATAAAGTTTAAAACGCACTCACCCTGGTTGTTATTTCGGTACTGCCCCACCGTCATTTGCGTGGGCCGCCCTGGAGAATTTTCACCTCGTCATCTCGCACAAGGGGTTCCTCGATTATGTATAGGTCTATATCACCACTACCGGAGCCGGAGTAGCGGAAGATCTTAACCTAAACTTCTCGTTCTATTTGCTCATAAGTTTTTCACGTACAAGGCCAATGTGAAGAATCGGATCACAAAAACATGACGTGGTTCTGAATCGGAAGGAATGATGAGATATAATTTATTAATTTCGGAAGAAGCACTGTTCCGGGTCAATTGGAGCGACTTTAGCTTTTGAGGCAAGAATGTGGGATTTTACAGAATTTGAATTCGGATATAAATCGTTGCACAATATGTATTCTCTGATGCATCACAAAAACCGTTTACCTGATTTTGTGTCTACGTGGAGTGTGGTATCTACGTGCTGTACAACGTAGGTTTGGACGAATTAAGAACTATAATTACTGCGACTATCTGGTTTCAGCACAGCGTGGTGTGGTAAATACAATGTTCTTTGCAATGCATTAGCTGACATTTCTTGTGAAGAAACCTCTTCCATATGATTGAGGGATATGTATTCATGTAAGATATTGTGATACATGTTGCCTAAATCGAGAATGTTATTGAGAGACTGCCTCATACGAATATATTGTACAAATGCAAGGGTTCGGTAGGTGCCAAGGGGTAGACTATGACTTAAAAGGAAGTTTAACTGTATACCATCCTTCTGGACTACGAATTGTGTTTTTTTAATAGAGAGATTAGCAGTATTCACCATCTGTGGATATGGAATATTTATTTGGGACTTCTTACTGTTACAGAACACTCTTAGTGTTTAGCTTAAAGAGTATTCTAATTTAAGATCGCATGAATACAGAAGGAGGACATACTTTGAATTGGAACTGGACCGCGTGTTTTATTTCTCTAATGTCGAGTGCTTTCTACAAGCTGTTGTTTACAATGGATTGAAAGAGCTTAAGGAGAATTAATATTTTAGTTCGTATATTGAATGTATTATATAAATATTACATTTGTCTCCGTATCAATAAAAATAATAATAATACAATGCAAATAATAGCAATAACTGGTCAGATATTATATCAGCTTGCAAACCATCTGCAAGGTCGTCTTTAGGATTGAAACCACACAATTCCAACCTTGTGTCATCTCCAAAACTTGCACCTAAATTCAAAACCGCAAGACTCTTCATAATGAACTTATTCGGAAAAAATCACCCCATCGGTGATACGTTCAAATGCCGTAGGAGGGTATTCACAGTTAATCCCATCCTCGCAAACTCGCCTGCTCGTTCGTTTCCATATAAGTCCCTATGTACAGGGGCGTATAGTAGAATGACTTCCGGTCATCTTATCACTGCACTGACCTACTAATGTGGATGTTATGTGGTTAGATCATAAAGATAAAAGGGCAGCTAACGCTTCCAATTGTTATATTGGTTATTACATCTTGACGTAAATCGACGAAAGTTGTACTCCATTTAAAAATAATTTTATTTCATTCACAAGTTTGAAGAGACTTTTTGTGTTAGCGTTTTCAGGTGCGTTTAGCTCACATATGGCTAGATGCAAGGACGAAATATTTAGCAAACTACCAAATTTTATTCCTGGGTTGTGAAAACATATTTTTTTCATGACCCAATTTAGTACTATTGATATCTAAGGGCTCTTATTTCACCTTTAAAAATATGGGTTCTTATCCGTTTTCTGAAAATGCAGATGTTATCCCACCTAGTGAGGCACAGCCAAATTCAATAATTTTATTCGGTGACACAATGACAATTTAAGTCAAACGTATACACGTATCCCTAAACATCTAGTACGCGGCAACACAAATATGATATTTATATTTAAACAAGATGTACTGAACACAAAACATATACAGTAATCACGGTGGGACCGATATGAAATTTTAATAAAATCATTATGTGTCATGAATGTTGGAAGGATACATGTTTATTTTTAAATATTTGTAAAGAGATACAATTAAATGCGTGTGATATAGAAAAGGATTTGACCTACGTATTCAACTGTAGTAATATAAATATTCAATTTAGTAATTCAATTTAGTAATAAATAACATTTGCATTTAAAAGGTGAACTGTTGAATCGGTGTATACCAGTTGCTGTTCTGTTCGCTACCAATATCTGAATATATCTCTGTTAAAAGTGGATCCGGTCGTTGACTTTGTCAGTACTATGGATAAAAAAAGTTTTGGAAGAATTAATCAAAGCTAAAAAATATTAAAAATATTAATATTAATAAAAAAATTATTATAATGATTTATCACATTTGAAAGGCTCTGGAAAACTGGTTTATATATGGAGACCATAAATATAGAAATTTAGTTTGGAAATTTGTCAACACAAGTTTGGGATTAACTAACGGTAAAATAATTATTGGAAATCGATGCTTGGCATTTACTCCGGGATTTTTTTAATTCCTTTTCTATAAAAAAGTCCAATGTTATGATGCAACTGAGTTAGAAATCTCTAAAAATATGTTGATGACTAGAATCGCACACAAACGAAATATTGGTAAATCGAGAAACCTAACTATATATACTGGGATGACCCAACGATTTAGTATAACGATTAAAGCTATTAGTGGCATCACAAAATGATCAACATTGTAATCAAAACGATGAGATTATATCTATAATTGAAGAATTGAGAGAAACTAATATTATTTACAAAAACTGATAGAAAACTATTCTATTAATTGACAAGTTCGGACATTATTCGAAGGAATAAAATAATATAGGTATATTAAAGAAAATGTTCCCAATGTTTTGGAAATCAATGTGGACCAAAATAACAATATTAACGTTCAAAAATAACGGAATCAAAAATCTACTATGTTGGGGTATTAGCACTGAAGTTATTGCTGTTAGAGAGGATATACGGAAATGGTGAAGTAATATTAAATGGCTGCAAATAGTTTATACGTATAATACACATACTCGAATGACAAAAATACGATGGAAAGGAAATAGGTACTAAATGGACTTAATTGGCAAGCTCGGAAAATTTGTCAGCTAATAAATATAGTAATCGAAGAAAGAAAAATCAACATTCGCAATGAAACAGTTAATCCTAAAAGACCATTCATAATATACGAAAATTAAATTTTGCAATACTGAATGTTCTCAGATGATAATATAACACAGTGCAACACGAAAAAAAATAACCATATACGGACAACGCTACATGATAAAAGACCAAAAAAAAAGACCCGTGTTTTTTTTTCCCCAAAGTCATGCACTTTTTTTTTATGGGCCCCCAGAGATTTGAGGCCTCGGTGTAATTTTTGGAAAAAAGTGATCATATTCTCAGGCTCATATCTTGCAAACCGTTCGGAATTTTGATTTACTCTCTGAGGCAAAGTTCTAGCTCTTGTCATAAAGAACAAAAATTGTGAACATATAAAATCAAAAAAACTTCATCTTCAAGGTCAAAATCGCAAATGTCGTCGAATGAATGAAGTGTTGTAGGTAGCGTATACGTGCTGTTGATTAAGGATAATATCACTCATACGCACTGTAGTCGGACTGATCATTAACAGAAACAGTCCTGCAAGATATATTTTTCCTACCTAACCGGTGTTAAGAATCATTCCTAGGAAGTTCATATGTTCTAGAAAGTTGTTTATTGAGATCTTAGGTACATTTTTGTAGTTGATTGTTTCCCTGAATTTTCAGCGGTTTGCTACCTATGGACCTGAACAGGGGAAAAAAGGTTAAAAAAAATCGAATTTTTTTAAGATTTTGACCTTGAAGATGAAGTTTTTTTGATTTTATATGTTCACAATTTTTGTTCTTTATGACAAGAGAGAGTAAATCAAAATTCCGAACGGTTTGCAAGATATGAGCCTGAGAATATGATCACTTTTTTCCAAAAATTACACCGAGGCCTCAAATCTCTGGGGGCCCATAAAAAAAAAGTGCATGACTTTGGGGAAAAAAAAACACGGGTCTTTTTTTTTTGGTATTTTATCATGTAGCGGTGTCCGTATATGGTTATTTTGAAATGACTTCAAAAATGTTGCACAGTGTAATATAATAGCTCAGTTATGTACTCTACATCCAATCGTTTAAAATAATGATGAAATACGAATAACTATACAAAATCAAGAAATATATGTCCTGCCTTCCGAAAGTTATACATATATATCGAAGTCTCTCTAACGTTGTCAAAAGTGGGTGAATCAAGATTTTTTAAACAGGATTTTCAAATTCCTGGGTATCACGCCCTATCTATTTTTATCCCCCACAGAGGTCTTTTGTTATACGTTCGTAATGATATAGTGTTTCAGAGCCAGCATAACTTAAACTCAGAAAATCCAGAATTTAACTACCACGTACTACATTTCGGATTTGTGTATAGAAGTCCAAACGCGGAAAGGGAGGTATCCCTAAATGGCTTTGATGCCCTTTCCGATTCAATTACAAAAATTTTAGAGGATTGTCCTGACAGTGAAATTGTGGTTGCTGGCAATTTCAATTTCCATAATTCCTCTTGGCTTGCCCAATCGAGTCACTCAACACCGGAGGGTCAATACGCCGAGCTTTTGCAGCGCATAATGATTTGACGCAACTAATGAATGAACCGACTCACATTCCGTCTGTCCAAGGGCAACACTCAAACATTCTTGATCGTTTCTTAACATCCACCCAGTTAAGTTATTAATTGAATTGTTTCAGCATCCTTTTCGTATTCCGCTCTTCGTGTCGCGACCCCAGCCCCAAAGCGGCCAATATATGTATATATACGAATAGGCACGTTGGGCCGAGCTCAACAACTTTTTCCAGCATTTCAATTCGAAGCTTTGCTTTCTAAATGGCAATATTTATGCTGCGGCTGAAATGATTGAAAATATTATCTTGATTGGAATGAAGTCATTTATTCCAATCAAAGTTATTTCGGATAAACCATCTAATAAAAGTTAGTTTAACCAGACATGCAAGACTGCTGTCAGATCCAAAGAGGAAGCGTTCAGGAAATGGTGTTTGAATAAAAATTCCACCACTGATCTGCTACGCAAGCAGACAAGAACCATGTGTGCCAGGGTAGTTAGGCGTGAAAAGTTTCTGTACTAACAACATCTTCGTGCCAAAGTTCTTTATTCTCCCAGGGGAAGTAAAAGCTTTTGGTCATTTGTGAAAAGAGTAAAGGATAACTCCTCATCTATACGAACTCTTGCTAAGGATGACCAGATATTCACTAACCCGGTTGCAAAGCTAACCTATTGAGTGAAATGTTTGCCCGGAAAGCAATCAACCACTCCCATGCCTCAGATATTTGTTCGAACACGTGGAGTTAATAGGGTTCTCGCAAATCTCGACGTTAATAAATCTCCAGGCCCGGATGGCATTTCAGCACTTGTCATATGTAACTGCTCTTCGACGCTTGCCCGTCCCCTTCGTAAGCTTTTCAACCTTGCATACCAGACAGGGGTTTTCCCAGCGCGTTGGAAGATTGCGAACATCCAGCCCATCCCTAAAAAAGGTGAGGCTATTATCCCTGCGAACTATCGACCGATCGCGATTTGCTCAGCGGTCTCGAAGGTTATGGAGAGTATGGTCAACCACCATCTTGTGAGGCATTTAGAAACAGATGAGTTACGAATTAATTAAATTGTTTAATTGTGCTCTCCCACTGATGCTTATTTTGCTATTAACTTTTTTTTTTAGCGTAAATAAACATTTATATGATTATGTTGCCCGAAATTTAAAAATTTGAAAAATTACAACTTCTCTTAATTCTTTCCTTAAGCAGGATACGAACATTACAGTAAGAAACTTAGATTTCCTAGAGAAGAATATCAATAAAACAAGACACAACGCTAAACTCTCAATAAGAGCTACAATTGTGGGTCCATTGAATTGTAGGAAGATTAATATCATGATTAACTTAATCGAATATCCAAATGGTTTAAAATATCTATACTCAAAGGCCTTACATCTTATTTCACCTTTAAAAATATGGGTTCTTATCCGTTTTCTGAAAGTGCAGATGTTATTCCGCCTAGTGAGGCACAGCCAAATTCAATAATTTTATTCGGTGACACAATGACAATTTAAGTCAAACGTATACACGTATCCCTAAACATCTAGTACGCGGCAACACAGATATGATATTTATATTTAAACAAGATGGACTGAACACAAAACATATATAGTAATCACGGTGGGATAGATATGAAATTTTAATAAAATCATGATGTGTCATGAATGTTGGAAGGATACATGTGTATTTTTAAATATTTGTAAAGAGATACAATTAAATGCGTGTGATATAGAAAAGGATTTGACCTACGTATTCAACTTTAGTAATATTGCAGTTGCTGTTCGCTACCAATATTTGAATATATCTCTGCTAAAAGTGGATCCGGTCGTTAACTGTTTCAGTACTATGGACGAAAAAAAGTTTTAGAGGAATTAATCAAATCAAACAAATATTAAAAAATAAATTTAAGAACATAAAATTTGGTGAAACACAAAGTATAGAAAAATTGGAAAATACATTTAGACCGCTAAAAAACTTATTACATTAACTAGTGATAAAAATATAAAATCAAACCAAGTTTGAAAGTTATGAAAATGTGAAACTGTACCTCCATGAAAATACTGAAAGAATGTGATATTGAACCCATTACCCCAAAGAAGCTCTTTGGGGTATACGCTAATGATTTCGCATTCTGTTCTCAAAACGAAGATTATTATAATGATTTATCACATTTGAAAGGCTCTGGAAAACTGGATTATATATGGAGACCATAAATATAGAAATTTCGAAAATTAAAACGAAAAGAAAAATACACTCACGGATCCTCGGCCACAACGCGGGACTCCAGGTTATATTGATTAGCACCACCAAGCCAGGGGTGCTGAGGTATTCTCCCGGACAGAATACGGACGTTTCGACTGACTTAAACTTCTCGGAAGAGCAAGCAATCCAAATATACGTACGTTAGTTCTCGGAAGAGCAAGCAATCCGATAGGCCCAAGAAATGTCGTCCCTAAAAGAAAAGGCATAAACCCATTAGTGTCACAATAATTTGTAATCTACATACAAATATTTTATTTTTTTACAACCAGTACAGACTTGGACGAATACGAATACTTACACACTTAATACGACAGGCGGAATACCTCAACACGGAGAATAGCAGGGCTCATAGCGTTGACAAACCAGGCAAAAATTGATATCCTTCGTGCCATAGATGTAGTGATGCGATACCATCGAAGGATCTGAAAGGGAGCCGTGAGATTATTTCTAAATCAAAGAAATTTCCATATTATATATCTAAAATTCGGACAATGAAGAACTAGATTAGTTTTTTTAGTTTAATAAAAAAATGGATTTTTTATAATGATTGGATAAAGAATTTCTAAGCATTTTCATGGACTAGTTTTAGTCTAAGGAAGGTGCTGGAAGCACCGTCACCAGTGCTTCGAAGATGGTAGGTATGGGCCAACCAGAAGAAGGTTGCCACGGTGGAATTAGTTATTCCAGAGGGAGGAAAAAGTTTCCGGCGCAACAACAGACGGAATTGCAATTCTTTCGGGGAGATTATTAGGGTTTAGTGATTGTCTAGGGCCAATTGAATTTGGCCCTTGTTTGTTTATAGTCACGTCCTTTTCGGTCCGGTGTTTATTTTAGTTTTTTATGTTCACAGTCTGGCATGATGTTTAATTTTTGGTATCTGTCGAGAAGGTCCGTAGTTGGAAACCCCCCCCCCCCCCATCCGGCGAGCCTAGCCGCGCGAAACGCCAGCATGCCAGCGACGGCAGCTATTTGACACAAAACTTTGCAATTTCGTATAATTACAGAATGGAGCCCAGCAACATGGGGCCCGAAAAGGATTTTGTTTTTCATTTAGGGCAAATTACTGACCCTTAGTAGATATGGAAATATCGTTTAGGAAGTGTAGGTCCCGTGTGAGTCGTTTTCAAGAGTTATCGACGAGTTACCGCACGGAATAAATGGTAGGACCTGTTCTGTTAAAAGAGGAATCGAGCATACTCCGAGACTTAGAGTTTTATTTCAAACGAAGGGACTCGTGATGACCGCTCCGGAGAATGTAAGAATTGTTTTCGTGTTTGCAATAGTGTAAAGAAAAATTTGTTTCAATAGTCGTTTTCAGTTAAGTTAAATTTTCAGTTTTATTTGAAAGATATGTCCCGAGTTGGAAGATACGGAATTTTAAAGTCGTGCTGCATGTCTTTTGAATGAATCTGGGTAGGTTATCGTAATTGGGAATGTAATTCTTTAGAAGGGTTTCGATTTGGTGGACTTAAATATTTATTCGTCAGTCGGCTAACAAAATTTTAATGGCCCCGAAGGAGTACTATTTTAGGGATACCATCGATTTTAGTAGTATGCAATAGTCCAAGTTTTATAGATCACAGAAATGTAATCTGAATTCTTTTTTCATGTTCCTAGAAGACATTTTCTATCGTTTTTGGCCGAATGCCATGCATATTCGTTGGTGATTCTAATTTGGATTCCCTGCAGAATGTTTTAAATCTAGAGCTAACGAGTCTACTGGACTCGTTAGCTTCGCCAATTGCCATAAACTAGTTACTCGTCCCAGTAGTGGTTCGTCAATCGATCATGTTTACAGTAACTTGGAACGAATATTACACATTGATTCTGCTAAATGTCATCCTTCTGACAATGTCATCCAATGACATAATATGTTGCCGTTTTGAATCAAATATTGAAAAATCTGACTTTGTGGTAACTAAACAACGTCGTTGTAATTATCCGCATGTGAGAAATTATCTCCATCGCAATTTACAATTTAGTAACCTCGCGGGAAATCCATCTGATGATATGGCACATGTAATATCTAGTATATCTAATGCAGTTACGACTTCTACACAGGAATCTAGGAGAAGAAAACCGCTGAAGTACGAAATATCCCCATGGATAAAAGGTAATTTACAATACCTTATTGAGCATAAAAAGAAGTTGCTGAAGTTAAGAAAAAAGAATACTAACTATGATTTAGAGACTGTACTAAAAAGATTAAGTAGAGTAATAAAAATAGCTACTAAAGAATCTATGAACAGATATTACGAAGAAAACTTATGTAAATTTAAACAACAACCTAGGAAATGTTGGAAAGTTTTAAATGAATCGCTGAGAAGAGCATCCAAATCTGAAATTAAACTTAAAGATTAACTCGGTGAATTTATTGATAGTGATACTATAAAAGCTGAAAAGTTTAACGAATATTTTTCAAGATCGGTGCAGGAGTTGAAGAACCAAATTGATGTATATCCGTCGGATAATTGCAATTTATTAAGAACTCTATGAAATCATTCGAATCGTTCTATATAAAATTCATAACATAATAACATGTATGGATAAATCTACAAGCACTGGCAGTGATGGAATTTCCTCAACAACAATTGTTGAATGTGTAGAAGATTTGTCTCCGCATTTGGCCAACATTTTTAATGCAACAATATTCACTTCTACTTTTGCAGAAATTTTAAAGACGCATAAGATTGTGCCAATTCCTAAAGAAATTCATGCAAATACTTTGGAGAAGTTTAGACCCATATCGTTACTTTCAATCGTTGATAAAGTTTTTGAAAAAGTTATACATTCACAACTGTCAACTTATTTCGAAAATGAGAATTTATTATTTGAAAATCAATACGGGTTCAGAAAGGGATGTGGAACTGAAGAAGCTGCAGTAAATGTTGTGAATTGTATTTGTGACGGTCTTGATCGAGGATTCTCTGGAGTTGGTGGTGTTTTTTACGATTTCTCAAAAGCTTTTGATTTGGTGGATCACATAATATTGTATCAAAAGCTATCTTACTATGATGTAAGGGGAAAAGAGCTGCAGCTATTTGAAGACTATTTGAGAAACCGGAAACATTATGTTCAGATAAATTCCAGTATGAGCACTATGGAAGCTGTGTTGTGCGGTGTTCCCCAAGGCAGTGTTCTGGGACCGCTCTTGTTTAAAATATATCTAAATGACATAAACAACCTCGGACTACAAGGAGAATTATATATGTATGCGGACGACCTATGCATTTTCTATCCCTACAAAGAAACAACAATGCTAAAATATCAATTGAAAGAAATGCAGCCTTAATAGCAGAATTTTCGAGATTGAACAAATCGATACTGAATGCAAATAAAACCAAGTTCATAAGATTTATACCAGGATCAACTCGTGCTGAAGACAGGTGTAATATTTTCGTTGATGGGAAAGAAATTTCGGAAGTGACTAGTATGAAGTACTTAGGAATACATCTGCAAAATAACTTAAGTTGGAAACTTCTTATTGATCAACTGCGAACAAAAATAACTCCAGTCATTGGAATTCTGTATAAGATGAAATTTAAGTTAAATGAAACATGCAAAAACTTAATTTTTCAGGCATTAATTCAAAGTCATCTTAATTATATGGCCCTTATATATGGATATAAGAGGAACTCAGATCTGAAATCTCTACAAATACTGCAGAATAAATCATTGAAAACAATTTATAAACTCCCACTTTTGTATCCAACGTTATTACTATATAAGGATGTAGCAAAACATGTTTTACCTGTGTATGGTTTATACAAAATGAAGTTGCTGGTATACGTTTACAATGTATTGCACAATGTCGTACATCACACTATCAACCTCAATAGAATTCAGCACAACTTTAATACAAGGAACAATACTCAATTAAGAGTAACCCGATGTCGCCTAGAAACAACCAGACAGCGAATTGAACATATAGATAGCGTCGAATTTAACATTTTACCACAATTCTTAAAAGATTTACGATCGATATCACTTTCTAAAAATAAATTAAGAGAATTTCTGCTGCAGAATATCGAAATGCTTCTTATATGAAAAATATATTGTATTATTATATTTAAATATGTTTAATTTGATATTTACTGAATAATGTGTTGCCGACTAGCCTCAATAATGCCCTAGAGGCGCTGAGGCAAAAAATTTATAGAATTTAAAATCATATTTGTTAATATGAAATAATAAAAAAAGTTCCTTAATAGTATTCGGGAGAGGAGAGTCTGAGGACTGAGAAGTAAGGAATGGATTTCACAATCTCATTGTTTCGGCGTCTGCTTCTGTTGCCACAAGGGTAATTAACACCCGGTAATTAGAAACACTGGATACCCTTAGAGTCGTTATATATATGTATGATGTTACGACCCGAAAGAGTTCGTATAGGTATATTATGTCTGGTATACCACCCTTCCTCTTCGAATTATTGTCACCTGAAAATTCTAGCACCAACCGATTGAGCAATTGATTTTGCGTTTTGCTTAGGTTCAACAAAATCTACGTTAAATTCGTGATTTTTATGCGATATTATCTTTTGAAGGTTAGGAAACATAATTTCTTTTGTCCTTATGGTACACATCGTAATTACAAAGTTATTTAAAAGTGGTTTGTTGTGTGAAAAGTGAATTAGTTGTTTGTATATATATATATTTTCATTATTTTGTGGCCAATTCTGATTTGAATTAAAACTTGAATTGTGGCCATAAATAGTTCCATTTTTTAAAGTTTAGGTTTTTCCCTTTTATTATTTTCTTTACTCTCTACAGACGGAATTGGAGTTCGTGAAAGTAGGCCCGCAGTCAGGGTTAATATTTCATTTTTGCAGAGAAAAAGGGATAAAAGATCACTCTGTAAATACGTAGAGAGGGCGAGTCCGTTAGTATGGCCTCGACACAGAATTTAGACACCTTTGCCAATGGGACAAGCTCCGCTGTGACGTCAGCTCTGGCTTGTCCGGTGACGGTTATAACGGCTACAACCACCATCTCCTCGATTGCTCCGTCTGTTTCCAGCGACGTTTCACTAAGCCCCGACGTGTTTAAAAACATCATAGTTACGCCGGATTTTGCTAGCGTTACTGAGCAACCCATACACAGAGAACTCCGACAAGAACATACTGGACTTTCAAGGCGTAGTAGTGATGTAGTCAAAGAGCATAGTTTGCAGCAGATGGTGGTTTCAATTGGACTGGCACATACACAGTTGCTGAGAAACTGGGAAGAAGTCCGACAGATACAAATGGAGTCGGTGAATGACGCGCCACCGAGCATCACAGCCCCACTGTTTATATTCCACCACCAATGACAATAGCTACGGATTTGCAGTCTGGTATATATGATTCGATACCGATTGTTCCACCTCCACCTATTTTTGGCACGCCAGCGGTAATGGCTCAGCCTATACCCCAAGCTTCTGGACCAAGAGAGAATATCCAACCAGAGTTTCATGGAGTTGATTTCATGCGAGCTTTTGAGATTTTTGCGCAGATAGAGAGTTTGTCCACCAACAGTGTCAACCTTTGTGACGAAGTTATTAGTGGTACCAATGATGACAAGACAGTTCATAATTTATCAGATCCACAACGGCAACGTTTGGAAATGATAGTAGCAATGTTTCCTTGCTGTACCCAGAAAGGCCTCGGCCGAACAAAATCTGAGGTACATACCATCGACACAGGTGATGCCGCACCGGTGAAGAGTCGACACTATCCTATTTCCCCAGCGGTTCAAAAGCTTATATATGCAGAGCTTGATAGAATGCTTGCTTGGGGGTCATTGAGCAAAGCGACAGTCCATGGAGTCATCTTACGGTCAAGGATGCCTACCCTCTGCCCCACATCGAAGGCATCTGGTGTCGACCTGAAGGACGCATTCTGGCAGATACCATTAGATGTGCCCAGTAGAGAAAAGACTTTGTTTTTTATTTTCACTGAACCAACACTCAGGGGATGTACCCTATAAATGCAGTGCATTGCGTTGGCTAAAGGAAGATAAGGGGTAGGATGGAGGAAAAAGGGAGAAGTATTTGTTGGCATCTGTTTTGAATCTATGGATGTCATAATTGGCGGGAAGGTTATTTGCCGGAAGTCGATTCCACATACGAGTTGCGCGGGCAAAGAACGAATTCAGTCTACAATGTGTAGTGCGGCCAGCTGTCCAATCGACAACTAATGGGTGAGAGTTCCTTGAAAGTCGAGTCTCTCTACCGAACGTCCTCACGTCCGGTATGAGATCACGAATATCCGAGGAACAAACACCATAAAAGTATCGATAAAACAGCGACACACATCCCACATTACGACGATGTTCAAGGGAGACAATAGAATTGGATATCCTACTGTCACCTATATACATCATCGCCCTCCTCTGAACACGGTCGAGTAGCTCCAAGGAAGATCTTGGAGCACCGGACCATATATGGAGTTGTATTCCATCTTAGGTCTGCTGTACGCAATGTAGATATTGAGAAGATCGGAGGGAGTGAAGAATTTCTTACACCGCTTTAAAAAGCCAAGACACTTGAATGCTTCCTTCGACACATCAAACACACGTTTTGTCCAACGAACATCAGAATGTATATCCATGCCCAGAACATCAAGAGTGTCCGATTGCTCAATATATACACCGTTCATAGAAATCGACGACACCATTGGATCAGTAAATCGCTTGTGAGACAAGAAAAAGTGAATGGGAAAGAACAGAGCCCTGCGGCACCCTAACCTATGCTCGTCGGATGAGAACCCATCTACAACAACTCGTATAGTGCGATGTCTGAGGAAGCTCGATATAAATCGAGAGAAGTCACTACCAACACCAAAAGACATGAGCTTTCATATGAGTGCGCCGTGCCATTCACTATCAAAGGCCTTGGATATATCTACAGCAACAACCTTATTCTCCCCAAACTGGTGGATGGATCGATTCCACTTTTCGGACAGCAGCGTCATCAGGTCTCCCGTAAGTAAGTGATTAAGTAAGTCGTTATTCTCTAAATACCTCACAAAATGGTGATTTACCATACTCTCCATAACCTTCGAGAGCGCAGAGCAAATCGCAATCGGGCGGTAGTTAGCAGGGTTATTAGCCTCACCTTTTTTAGAGGTGGGCTGTATGTTCGCAATCTTCCAACGCGCTGGGAAGACCCTGCACGGTATGCAAGGTTGAAAAGGTTGCGAAGTGGACTGGCTAGCGCCGAAGAGCACTTACATAGGACATTTGCGAGAACCCTTTCAACTCCACGTGTTCGAAAAAATATCTGATGCATGGAACTAGATACATTTTCGATCATAGAGAGTGGTTGATTGCTTTCCGGCAAGAATGAATTCCTTGCAAACATTTCAGCCAATAGGTTAGCTTTGGCAACCGGGTTAGTGAATATCTGGTCATCATTAACAAGAGTTGGGATAGATGAGGAGTTATCCTTTACTCTTCTTACAAATGACCAAAAGCTCTTAATTCCCCTAGGAGTAGAAAGTACTTTGGCGCGAAGACGTTGTTCGTGTAGAAACTTTTCACGTCTAAGTACCCTGGCACACATGGTTCTTGTCTGCTTGCGTAGCAGATCAGTGCTGGCATTTTTATTAAAACGCCATTTTTTGAACGCTTCCTCTTTGGATCTGACAGCAGTTTTACATGTCTGGTTAAACCAACTTTTATTAGATGGTTTATCCGAAATAACTTTAATTGAAAAAAATGACTTCATTCAAATCAAGATAAAATTTAAGCCGCAGCATCTATATCGTCATTTAGAAAGCAAATTTTCCAATTGAAATGCTGGAAAAAGCTGTTGACCTCGGCCCAACGTGCCTTTTCCTAAACATAAATTATCCGCTTTGGGGCTGGGGTCGAAGCGACACGAAGAGCGGTATACGAAAAAGATGCTGAAATAATACAGTGATCCGAATTACCAAGAGGTGCAAGAACATCAACTTCATACTTTTCAGGGTGTGAAGTTAAGAAGAGAGAGAGAGAGGTGTTGCCCTTCAACACACGGAATGTGAGTCGGTTTATTCACTAGTTGCGTCAAGTCATTATGCGCGGCAAAAAGCTCGGCGGAGTTGAGTGGCTCGAATGGGCAAGCCAAGAGAAATTATGGGCATTGGAATCACCAGCAACCACGATTTCACTGCCAGAACAATCCTCTAGAATTTTTGTGATTGAGTCAGAAAGGGTGTCGAAGCCATTTAGGCATGCATCCCTTTCTGCGTTTGGACTTCTATACACAAATCCGAAATGCAGTACGTGCGTTCCAATCCTGAATTTAACCCAAAGGGAGTTAAATTCCGGATTTTATGAGCTCAAGTGTTGCTGGCCCTGGAACACTATGTCATTTAGTACATAAACCACAAGACCTCTGTGGGGAATAAAAAGTGATAGGGTGTGATACCCAGGCACGTGAAAATCCTGTGGATCAGAACCCTCACGCACCTGAGTCTCACACAGGGCAGGTACATCTGGTCGATGGAAATGAATATGGGAGATTAGAGAGAAAAAATTCGCCCCCAACCCTCGTATGTTGGCAAATTGTAATCGAATCTTACCAACCATTACGACAAACAAACGAGAAAACAAAACAGAATCAAAGAGTAGCTTCAGTTGCCAAACCTCCCTCCCTGCCGTACCTGCGATCGCCCAATGCCTAGTGTTATGCCATAAACATTGAGCGAACAACGTCACGAAGGAAAGAGTGCCAACTGAATTACACGAAAAGGAATGGGGAAGGGGGGCAACGAATGTACCACGAAAACTGTATGAGTGGTTAGTGTTGTTGTGTTGTTATTGTTGTTGTTGTAGCTGCGGCTGCTGTTTCTGATTATTGTTGTTATTGAAGTTGCAGTTGATGTGTGTTCGCGGCGCGAATTCTATTTGTTTTGTTTTTGTGTTGTTACTGAAGTTTGGCTGTTTATTCTTTTCTTCGTTGTGATATTATAATATTGTAGATTATTTTGTTGTTATGCCGTCTAATGGATAAAGTTATCCCTTCAGCTATACGTGACCGGGTTTTTGTCTACCTGGACGATCTTTTGATTGTGTCTCCAGACTTCGATACCAATCTGGTGTTGCTGGAGCGTGTGGCAGGGCTTTTAGCGGATGCTGGATTAACCATTAATGTGGCTAAATCCAAATTCTGTTTTAATGAGCTTCGTTACTTGTTAGCGGAGGCGAGCTGAAACCAGATCCTGCATTTTAAAATATTCTTACTCCAAAACGGCTAAACAGGTGAGGAGCTGTACTGGAGGTTTATCCCCGATTATGCTACCATCGCTGCACCCATATTTGAGACTTTGAAGAAAGGAAAGCTGTTCAGTTTCTCAGATTCAGGCAAGCTAGCTTTTGACAAACTTAAGGATGCTTTGACCACCAGTCCGGTACTCACTCACCCGAATTTCGAAAGACATTTTTATGTACAATGCGATGATTCCGACCTTGGAATCGAGGCTTTCTTGTTCCAAAAATATGACAAAGGCGGAGAACATCCCATTGCATACTTTTCACAAAAGCTGACATCGGCACAGAAAAATTATTCGGTGACGGAGAGAGAGTACTTGGCGGTAGTCATGGCGGTCAAAAAGTTTAGGACGTACATCGAGATGATGCCATTTTCGATTATAACAGACCACAGCAGCTTGAAATGGCTGATGACCCATACGGATCTCTGTGGACGTTTAGATAGGTGGAACGTTCATCTCCAATCCTTTTCGTAAGTAAGTGATTAAGTAAGTCGTTATTCTCTAAATACCTCACAAAATGGTGATTTACCATACTCTCCATAACCTTCGAGAGCGCAGAGCAAATCGCAATCGGGCGGTAGTTAGCAGGGTTATTAGCCTCACCTTTTTTAGAGGTGGGCTGTATGTTCGCAATCTTCCAACGCGCTGGGAAGACCCTGCACGGTATGCAAGGTTGAAAAGGTTGCGAAGTGGACTGGCTAGCGCCGAAGAGCACTTACATAGGACATTTGCGAGAACCCTTTCAACTCCACGTGTTCGAAAAAATATCTGATGCATGGAACTAGATACATTTTCGATCATAGAGAGTGGTTGATTGCTTTCCGGCAAGAATGAATTCCTTGCAAACATTTCAGCCAATAGGTTAGCTTTGGCAACCGGGTTAGTGAATATCTGGTCATCATTAACAAGAGTTGGGATAGATGAGGAGTTATCCTTTACTCTTCTTACAAATGACCAAAAGCTCTTAATTCCCCTAGGAGTAGAAAGTACTTTGGCGCGAAGACGTTGTTCGTGTAGAAACTTTTCACGTCTAAGTACCCTGGCACACATGGTTCTTGTCTGCTTGCGTAGCAGATCAGTGCTGGCATTTTTATTAAAACGCCATTTTTTGAACGCTTCCTCTTTGGATCTGACAGCAGTTTTACATGTCTGGTTAAACCAACTTTTATTAGATGGTTTATCCGAAATAACTTTAATTGAAAAAAATGACTTCATTCAAATCAAGATAAAATTTAAGCCGCAGCATCTATATCGTCATTTAGAAAGCAAATTTTCCAATTGAAATGCTGGAAAAAGCTGTTGACCTCGGCCCAACGTGCCTTTTCCTAAACATAAATTATCCGCTTTGGGGCTGGGGTCGAAGCGACACGAAGAGCGGTATACGAAAAAGATGCTGAAATAATACAGTGATCCGAATTACCAAGAGGTGCAAGAACATCAACTTCATACTTTTCAGGGTGTGAAGTTAAGAAGAGAGAGAGAGAGGTGTTGCCCTTCAACACACGGAATGTGAGTCGGTTTATTCACTAGTTGCGTCAAGTCATTATGCGCGGCAAAAAGCTCGGCGGAGTTGAGTGGCTCGAATGGGCAAGCCAAGAGAAATTATGGGCATTGGAATCACCAGCAACCACGATTTCACTGCCAGAACAATCCTCTAGAATTTTTGTGATTGAGTCAGAAAGGGTGTCGAAGCCATTTAGGCATGCATCCCTTTCTGCGTTTGGACTTCTATACACAAATCCGAAATGCAGTACGTGCGTTCCAATCCTGAATTTAACCCAAAGGGAGTTAAATTCCGGATTTTATGAGCTCAAGTGTTGCTGGCCCTGGAACACTATGTCATTTAGTACATAAACCACAAGACCTCTGTGGGGAATAAAAAGTGATAGGGTGTGATACCCAGGCACGTGAAAATCCTGTGGATCAGAACCCTCACGCACCTGAGTCTCACACAGGGCAGGTACATCTGGTCGATGGAAATGAATATGGGAGATTAGAGAGAAAAAATTCGCCCCCAACCCTCGTATGTTGGCAAATTGTAATCGAATCTTACCAACCATTACGACAAACAAACGAGAAAACAAAACAGAATCAAAGAGTAGCTTCAGTTGCCAAACCTCCCTCCCTGCCGTACCTGCGATCGCCCAATGCCTAGTGTTATGCCATAAACATTGAGCGAACAACGTCACGAAGGAAAGAGTGCCAACTGAATTACACGAAAAGGAATGGGGAAGGGGGGCAACGAATGTACCACGAAAACTGTATGAGTGGTTAGTGTTGTTGTGTTGTTATTGTTGTTGTTGTAGCTGCGGCTGCTGTTTCTGATTATTGTTGTTATTGAAGTTGCAGTTGATGTGTGTTCGCGGCGCGAATTCTATTTGTTTTGTTTTTGTGTTGTTACTGAAGTTTGGCTGTTTATTCTTTTCTTCGTTGTGATATTATAATATTGTAGATTATTTTGTTGTTATGCCGTCTAATGGATAAAGTTATCCCTTCAGCTATACGTGACCGGGTTTTTGTCTACCTGGACGATCTTTTGATTGTGTCTCCAGACTTCGATACCAATCTGGTGTTGCTGGAGCGTGTGGCAGGGCTTTTAGCGGATGCTGGATTAACCATTAATGTGGCTAAATCCAAATTCTGTTTTAATGAGCTTCGTTACTTGTTAGCGGAGGCGAGCTGAAACCAGATCCTGCATTTTAAAATATTCTTACTCCAAAACGGCTAAACAGGTGAGGAGCTGTACTGGAGGTTTATCCCCGATTATGCTACCATCGCTGCACCCATATTTGAGACTTTGAAGAAAGGAAAGCTGTTCAGTTTCTCAGATTCAGGCAAGCTAGCTTTTGACAAACTTAAGGATGCTTTGACCACCAGTCCGGTACTCACTCACCCGAATTTCGAAAGACATTTTTATGTACAATGCGATGATTCCGACCTTGGAATCGAGGCTTTCTTGTTCCAAAAATATGACAAAGGCGGAGAACATCCCATTGCATACTTTTCACAAAAGCTGACATCGGCACAGAAAAATTATTCGGTGACGGAGAGAGAGTACTTGGCGGTAGTCATGGCGGTCAAAAAGTTTAGGACGTACATCGAGATGATGCCATTTTCGATTATAACAGACCACAGCAGCTTGAAATGGCTGATGACCCATACGGATCTCTGTGGACGTTTAGATAGGTGGAACGTTCATCTCCAATCCTTTTCGTTTACGATCGAGCACAGACAAGGAAGTCAGAATGTTGTGCCGGACGCCTTGTCCAGATATTACATGGAAGAAGTGTCCGTGAAATTAGGCAGTCTAATCAATTTAAACTCTACAGCTTTTAAAACAGAATAATATTTACAGCCCATAGAGAATATAGAAAAGAATGCGGAACATTTACCTGACGTTAGGATAGTAGATGGTTGTGTCTACAAGAGAACTTTAAGCTACGATGGAATCCCGTTAGGCGAAGATTTTGCGTGGAAGTTGTGGGTGCCTTTAGGTTTGACTAATGAAATAATCGAGAAAGCTCACTGTCCTCCACAGGTAGCCTATGGTGGCTTCCATAAGACCTTGAGGAGAGTAAAAGAAAATTTTTATTGGCCAAATTTGAATACACAAGTTCGAAATTTCGTGCAGGGATGTCAAACATGTAAAGAGGCGAAGCCAGCCAATATAACTCTTCGTCCACCAATGGGAGCGTAGAGTACTGTGGAGCGGCCTTTTCAGAGAATTTTTATAGATTTTCTAGGTCCTTATCCAAGATCTAAGTCAGGAAACTCATTTATATTTATAGTATTGGATAATATTTCAAAGTTTGTATTGTTGAAGGCAATGGCCAAGGCCAATACAAAGAATGTAGTGAGATTCTTAATTTCGATTTGAGATTCTTAAAGTCTTAGTCAAAATATAAAAACCAGCTATCAGAGAAAAAAAGAACAAACAAACTGAAAACAAACACAAACCAACGAAGGTTGTAACATTTAAAAAAAGAAAAAGAACGTACTCTTTTAAAGTCTAGATCACTTATGAAAAGAATTACAATAAGTGTGAAACACAACTTTTTATTTATTTAAATTTGTTTTAAAGTGCAAACAATTTAATTTGGAGTTATATTCGAAAATTAAAACGAAAAGAAAAATACACTCACGGAACTCGGCACAACGCGGGACTCCACGTTATATTGATAAGCACCACCAAGCCAGGGGTGCTGAGGTATTCTCCCGGACAGAATACGGACGTTTCGACTGACTTAAACTAGAAAAACCGACCACATATACGAACGAGGTACTCCTAGAAAAAATAAAATAAAGTAGGAAAGTTAAGAAAGGTTAGACATTTAACAGAAATAGTTGAATACTCTCCTTTTTTGGATGCGCGCAGTCCTAATATCGTAGGTAATTAGTTCTCGGAAGAGCAATGTCCGATAGGCCCAAGAAATGTCGTCGCTTAAAGAAAAGGCATATACCCATTAGTGCCACAATATTTTTTATCTACACACAAATATTTTATTTTTTACGACCAGTACAGACTTAGACGAATACGAATACTTACCCACTTAATACGACAGGCGGAATACCTCAACACGGAGAATAGCAGGGCTCATAGCGTTGACAGACCAGACAAAAATTGATATCCTTCGTGCCATAGATGTAGTGATGCAATACCATCGAAGGATCTGAATGGGAGCCGTGAGATTATTTCTAAATCAAAGAAATTTCCATATTATGTATCTAAAATTCGGAAAATGAAGAACTAGATTAGTTTTTTAGTTTAATAAAAAAATGAAAAAATCGATTTTTAAAATGATTGGATAAAGAATTTCAAAGTATTTTCATGGACTAGTTTTAGTCTAAGGAAGGTGCTGGAAGGGTGACGGTGCTTCGAAGAGGGTAGGTATGGGGCAACCAAAGTTTAAGAAGGTTGCCACGATGAAATTAGTTATTACAGAGGGAGGCGCAACAACAGCCGAAATTGCAATTCTTTCGGGGAAATTATTAGGGTTTAGTTGAGTGTCTAGTGCCAATTAAATTTGGTTCTTGTTAGTTTATATTCACGTCCTTTTCGGTCCGGTGTTTATTTTAGTTTTTTTATGTTCACAGTCTGGCATGATGTTTAATTTTCTGTATCTGTCGCGCGAAACGCCAGCATGCCAGCGACGGCAGCTATTGGACACAAAACTTTGCAATTTCGTATAATTTAAGAAGCTGACAGTACATGTGCTTCGAAGAGGGTAGGTATGGGGCAACCAAAGTTTAAGAAGGTTGCCACGATGAAATTAGTTATTACAGAGGGAGGCGCAACAACAGCCGAAATTGCAATTCTTTCGGGGAAATTATTAGGGTTTAGTTGAGTGTCTAGTGCCAATTAAATTTGGTTCTTGTTAGTTTATATTCACGTCCTTTTCGGTCCGGTGTTTATTTTAGTTTTTTTATGTTCACAGTCTGGCATGATGTTTAATTTTCTGTATCTGTCGCGCGAAACGCCAGCATGCCAGCGACGGCAGCTATTGGACACAAAACTTTGCAATTTCGTATAATTTAAGAAGCTGACAGTACATATGCTTATGAAAAACGGGACTCTTACTTAATAATCCTGCACCTTAATTGTCGTTATAAATAGTTACGGTGTAATGATGACCTCTCAATTCAATAAAAAATCTTCGAAGATGAATCGCTTCTTTGGTGGAGCCGGAGAGCGCCATATATTGCGGCAGTTCTTTGCTTACGGGAGTCCCAACTTACAGCCGCGTCCGCTAACGTGAATGCATAACCCATATATGATCATAGGTCATCAATACTTGATCCCCAATCTGCATCGGCATTAATATTATGTCCTATGGTTCCCATGTGGAACAATGGGCCACTACAAAGTTATTAAATTCACTTCTGTTTGATAATAGGTGTTTTATACCCGTTTGTGATCACGTTCAAGTTGGCGTCTCCATGGGTGCAATGGACGACCTCTTCAATGTGTCCTTCCCTGGGGAGTCCAGTCGATGGCAGTCGTAGCTATGTCACCAGTTGGTCTCCGCAACGTATATCCAATCCAGCGTCATTTCCGGATGAGCATTTCAATCTAGATTGGTGCTACTCCAGAGCTGGGGGTTAGATATGGTTTCGGGCCAATATATTCGTAGAATCCTACGTAAGCAGCGATTGACGAACACCTATACAGCATGTATATCTCTCGGCAGTGCATTCCATGACACGCTGGCAGAGTTACAAGCCGAACCATAATTA
Source organism: Polietes domitor (assembly GCA_947397865.1). Lineage (NCBI taxonomy): Eukaryota > Metazoa > Arthropoda > Insecta > Diptera > Muscidae > Polietes > Polietes domitor. Next base: position 147,843 of record CANDYM010000001.1, read on the forward strand.
TCGGCGGCGGCGGCGCTGTTCAAAATGGGTCGGCGGCTTTCGGCTGATTTGTCGGCTCGTTCTGGCATTCGATCACCCCTATTTATTTGACAATTTTGGGAAAATGGAAGGAATAATTTGTATTGGTTTTTAAAACCTTTTCTTTTATTCAATATATATATATATATATATATATATATATATATATATATATATTATAGTTCAATATTCGTTAATATTAGCCAATGTCCCCATAATTTAATATTATTATCCCAATCCATTCTCAAAATTTATAATATGGATGAATTTAATAAATATTTTTGCAATTACAGCTATTCGTGTGATTGAATATCATAATCTTTCCAATGAATGATAATACTATACCTACTTTGACAAACTAAAGAAGCACAATAGAGAAGCTGTTGTTTAATAAGGCTGTTTTTCTTTAAGCCGGGATAAGAAGCTGCGATAACAAAAACGTTAATAAAAATGTAATTTTTTACCCAAAATAAAAAATTAATTGTCGGCAACAACAATACAAATATTTGTATCAAAACAAATTTTAAAAAAAATATTTTCTGTTGACTTTTTCGGACTTATGGTCGATAACCATAAATTGGACCTAGACTGGATAATTATCCATGCTAAGTCCAATATTTTTAACATAAAATATTTTTGTAAAAACAATTTTTTTATACACACATTGGTATTGTTGTTGGTGATAATTTTAAAAAAGACTTTTTTATTTTGAATTAAATTTTATCTTTTTATTTGGGTTTTTCTTATCACAGCTTAGTTATCCAGTCTTAAAGAAAAACAGTCTTATTGTTATTTATAGGAATACATGGCCACGCGTACTGGAATTGACTTATATAAATGCGACTTTCAAATCAAAATACAATCATTCAACTTTATATAGACGTCATCATATGTGGGATACTAAATTCAAAGAAAGGTCAATATATTTCACAGTAGTAGGTTGTCTAAGTCGACAGTTATATTTTCTTTTGTAATTTTAAGTGGGTTGTCTATTTTGGTAGTAAGATTTGACTGAATTAGAACTCCGTCAAATCTCGGCGGCGTGGTTGAAGTCGATATGAGTCGATGAAATCGGCGGCGTGTTGAAGTCGATTTGAGTCGACGAAAGCGGCGCGGCTCGTGCAGATCCATGCGGCGGCGGCGGAGGCGGCTTGTCGGCTTAAAATCGGTCGGCTTGTATCTCTGCACGCTGGCATACAGAAGCACAGATTTTACGCGCGAGTCGAACAGCTCAATGTAGATAACTGCTGATTTCCATATTAGGTTTCACATACCGAATTCCTGATTTGTCTTTGTGATTCTGTGGGCGACATCATTGCTGGAGCCAGCTGTGTTCGAAATTATGCTGCCAAGGTGCATTTACTTTTCATTGTGTTGAATTTGAGTCCAGCCTTCATTCTATAATGACAAGCATATGTCATCTGCATATTCCAGGCTTTGGTTTAGGCCCCATCTTATGCCTGTTGCTTTGTGCTGTATTTCGCACACTAACGTCAAAAACAATATTTAAGAGCAAAGAAGATAACACGCGTCCTTGCGTGACGCTTGTCATTACGTCAAAGCCATTGCTTAGGGCATTATCATGAACGATATAAGTTTTGGTGGAACTCCTTTGCAAGCAATGGCTGTGCAGATTGCTTCATGTTTTATAGTATCGAATGCTTTCTCGAAGTCGATAAAAACCATGTACAAAGGGGACTGCCATTCAGTGCATTGTTCCACTATTATCCGCAAGCTGTTAATGTGATCGATGTTCGCACCGGATTTTGGAAGAACAGCTTTGGATATTCTGCTGTTTATGATGTGAGAAATAATCTTATTCTCAGAACTAATAAATAATATAATAATAATTGTTATAACCCTCCAATTCTTGCATTCATTGAGATATCCTTTTTTAGAGATATTTACGATTATGCACTCTTTGGGCCGGGGATCTAGTGGTAGTAAAACGTTAGTTGTTGTTTCGCTATCTACTTGTTTGCCTTTAAAGCTTTAATGACAATGAGAATTTCGTTGAAATCTGGGGACTGTGTTGGGATGTCTTGTCTGGCGGTGTGGTTGGTACAGGCACTTATGCTTCCTAAATATGCCGAAGGGTTGGATAGTATGCTTGAATAGTGCTGTCTCCATATTTCAAGTTGCTATGTTCTGGATGTGGTCAATATTCATTCGGTATTTTTTAGAGTTTTAGCGGCTGCAAATTTCGTGAGCTTTTTGTGATGTCATAGAGAACTTTAGGTCTGTGTTCTTCCGCAGCCTTTTGTGCATCGCAAGCGAGTTCGGAGTAAAATCTACGCCTAACAATCCTCGCGCTTCGCTTTACCTGCTTATCTCTCATCGCAGCCTTCTCATTACTCATCCTTGCTGTGTGCATATTCGATTTGGCTCCCCTCCTTGGCAATATGAAGGAATAAAGCCTCATCCGATAACCACTCTTGCTTCCGTAATACTCGTACCCAATGTGCTCTCTTGCAGCGTCTTCAAAATGTGCTTTGACTGTTGGTCACTCATTAGCCGGATAAGCACATTGGACATTTTCACCTCTCTTTAATTCTTCGATATAATTGTAGCGATTTGATTGAATTTTCAGCTTTTCGGATAGCAGCGAATTTAAGACGGATTGTAGCTACAACAAGGTGGTGGTCTGAAAAGCCATCCGTCCCTCTTTTAGCTCGTACGTCGAGAAGACTTCTTCGGCTAATAGCAATATGGTCGATTTGGTTTTCTGTCCTGTGGATACCCACGTGAATTTATGGATAGTTCTATGTGGAAATAATGTACCCCCGATAACCCAGTTGGTGTTATTTCACATTTCAGGGAACATCTTCCCATTTTCGGTCATGCCACCGATATCGTGCACACCCATGATCCTTTCGTGGCCTTTGCTGTTTGGGCCTAGCTGGGCATTAACATCACCTATTACTATTACGATGATTCCGCGTGGTATAGAGGAGAGTACACGGTTTAATTGGCTATAATTGTTTTCTTTTTCAACAACATCGTAGACATCTGTGGGTGCATAACACTTTAATCGATTGAGTTTAGGTTGGGTGACTGATTGGGACTATTGTTTGGTATCTGAGTTTCGGAAGTTCACTGTTTTAATTGCTACATAATTATCTGAGACGATTCGGTGTTAACATACCATTCAGGTTACTCAGCCGGGCGTTCTCTTCTCACATTATCTGTTATAGTTAATAAATTCCTTGCATACTTGGGCCAGGTTAGATGTATCTAGGAGAACTCCACGCCTGGTATTTGCGTAAAACCTTTTCCAAGTCCTTTAACAAGTCTAGATTTATATCGATCAACCTAATTTCGATGATATGTTTCTTCCACACCAATTGTGTTAAAAAGTTTTCTCGGTCTTCCTCTTTTTCCCCTCATTAACTTCATTGGTCGTGCTGGCCCTCGTTTAGTAATGATGTATTAAATTCTTCCTTGCAATTATAACTTTCATCGCCATCTTCGGATATGGATTCTTCAATTTCAATTCGACTTTCTTCGGCATCTTCTGATTCAACTTCGTGCATCGTATCAGATTTACTTTCTCGTTCATCACTTGGCTGGAAAGTAGCTTCTCCGTCTTGCGGTAACTCATCATCAATGAAATCATTACATCCTTTTTCTATTTTGATGCAAATTTGTAAATCTTACATCTCGTGAACATACAATTTTCTTTGCAGCTGGATCCGATAATCTGTAGGACTTCAACTTAATGGAATAACTAACAAAAATATTTCTTAGGTTTGACTTCATATATACTGTTATACCAATATTTTGAAATTTTGTTGGTGTATTTCGTGCCGTTACCGAATGGCTCTGATTTTTCGGCCTGTTTTCAACCATATTTTTGTATTCCTTAAACTTTTGTGACACCTCACTTTTCTTCTATAAGAAGTAAACTTCGCACCATTTTGAATTATCATCAATAAACGTCATAAAATTTCCGCCTGGTGAATTAACCGTAATCGGACCGCATACGTCGGAGTGTACCAATTCGAGTAGTTCTGTCGATTTAGAATTATTTTATGTTTTATATGTTAGTATTAAATTGTACATTTTTCGAACGACGTCTTTCAAATCACTTTCATTAAGGTGGCCAAAACGTGCCATTCTGGCAGACAACTCCACTCTGCAGTTATGTAATTTCCGTCGGCTTATTCTTCAACATAGTATACATCCATACTCCTTTTGTATATATACATCCATACTCCTTTTGGCCAACTTTAATTCTTGAGACATTTACGAATCGACTACACTGCTTTTTCTTCGGAAAATTTCACTCGAATTCTCGGTCTGCCAATTTTGCTACAGATAACGAACTCGTCCTCAAATCGAGACATACAGGGTATTTTCCAACTTTTCCGTAAAACCTACTTTAGTGTTAAGCTCCTAGATCACCTAAAAAGGTGAAATAGATGTTCATCTTGTGAATCGGATGTAGTAAACATTTGGATCTTCACCAATGAATTTAACATGGAGTTGTCGTAGGAGGGATGCCATTTATTTTATCCTAAAAATTTATTTTTTACTATTGGCAAAGATTAAAATGTTTTAATTGTTAAAATTATACAAAATAGTACATTGTTTATTTATTAAAGTAATAAAAATAAAAAAAGTTTTTTTTCGAGCCACGATTCGAACCTGAGACTGAGATTCGAACCTGAGGTGCAAATAGGAAAAATTCGTTCCCATTCCATAAAATGTTATGGGATATTAACATATTGTCGACTTTTTAGGCAGTTGTTTAAAATAACTTCAACTCAGCCAGAGTAATCGAAAAGATCAAATCCAATTTGGCCTTACTGTCTTCGGATTCCCATTCTGCTATCCTTTTTTCACTCGACTTCTGAAATTCACGTATGGAAATTCTCCTTTCCAAGAGGTTAATTTTTCAAGTTTGTGTAACTCATAACTGCACACGCCTTCTATTAACGTCTTCCTAATGCGCAGAGAAAGCATGTTTTCCTTAGGAACAAACTACAACTATTCAGTGTTAACGGACTGAACATTTTATTGGAAAGAACGAAACGATTTGAAATATTTTACACACAATGAAAGTAAAAAAATGCTTACATGATTCAAACATATATATTCGTAAGAAGTAGAAACACAGAAAATATTATTTGGCTATTTACAACATAATAATTAATGGGTATGCATTATTGTCAGACGAATATGATACTGATTAAATCGCCCTGTCTATCATAATCCGAGCAGCACCCAACTATGTTGCATTATGCAAGTACATTTACTCAGCTCTTAGTACAGCTTGTTCATGCGATAACTATTCATGTTGAAACCCAGTTAATGCTAAGAATTCTGCATATTGAATATTTGATCCCCCTCTGACTTCAGTAGTAGGATAGTGAATGTTCTGAATCAAGAGGAATACTCTGAGTAATAATGGCTTTCCTCAGAGGAATATGTGGAATCCCTTTTTCGGCGGAAGTGTATGTATGTGCTAATGTGAGTATTCGCCAATGTACGTGTATGCATGTGCGAATGTGAGTATTGGCCAATGTACGTGTATGTATGTGGGAATGTACGTGGGATGCCGATGAGGCAAATGTTTTTTTTCTAATTACAAATAATTTTAAATGAAATAAATAAATAAGTATAAAATGCAATTTATGTTTGTCGTTTTATTAAAAAGTGGAATAAGAAGCTTACATTTTTTATATTCGGCATGAGTTTTCAGGTATTTGTAAAATGGAGCCAGTGCTGTAGGCAATGAAGTATTTTTTCCCAGTAAAGGACCATAATTTTATTTTTGTAATTATTGGTATCATTCGATAAAAAATATAAATAAAAATTTCTGTTATTATCGGGTAGGCATCGTTGGAACAAAATAACTAAAAACTGTGGGTACATACACAAATATTTTTTTCCTGACGGCGGTTTATCACATGTTTCAATGTTTAAATTTGTTATGTTCGATATTTATGCATACATAAATCCAAACTCTTCTTGATGATGTACTTCCAAACATATGTAACTGTGTATGTATACGTCAACAATGTATGGTGACGAAATCAGTATGATGCTCCACTCGGACCTTTTATTATTGTTATGATCGATTTTATAAATCCAAACTCTGCTGGCACTGTGACTTTTATTTTGTGTTTACATTGAATTGCTGTGGTTCATATTAATCGTCACATCAAAAACGATTTTAAAATCAGTACGCATTCATACGCTACCCGCATGATGTTTTGTTACAACAACCTTTTAAAAAGTTCTTAAAAAATCAAACATACAAATAATTTTTCACAACAACAATTTAAAATGTTGATAACATTGTTTTGTGCGGACTAAAGTGCGATTAGTGTTAAATATTTTAATTAAATATTTAATTTGTCTAAAACATAATATGGAATCGCACCAACATATATTTAAAGTGTGCTACAATAGCTTCAATACAAATGGAGCTATAAACGTCATATGCAAAGATTTGCATTGTGTGTTCAAAACGTTTTTGTAATAGAAACGAATTTAAGAAACATCAAATGAATCATCCAAAGTTGCATAACGTACCAACCCATCAGCAATATCCATACCCAAACCGATATCTGCAAGGTGGGAATTAACTGCCACAACAACAATGAACAAACCCCCACCAACAATACCCATATCCCAATCAATATCTGCAAGGTGGCTACCAACTCCCATATAAACAACAACATTACATACATTGGATGAACCCTCAGCAACAATATCCATATGTGCAAGGTGGATACCAACTGCCTCAACAACACCCACTACATACAGTGGGTGAAACCCCAACTTATTCAATGCGAGCAGGGCGGGTACCAACACCCACAACAACACTACGCACAGTTGTCCACAACAAGAGTATATGAATCCGAATGAATATATGGGACAGCAGGAAACACCACAACCTGATCATACAATGACTTATGAGAGGCGACAAATTCGAGAGGAAGAACTGCAATAACCTCTCCCGCCCACATCAACAGCTGCTAGAAAAGAAGTGGAGTCAAATCTCCTCTCAACTTCGCAGCAGCAAAGGTAGTGAAAGATCCATATATCGTTAGAGATGTTGGAGAACAAGTGTTAAAGGATTTTTATGTTATTAAGAGTTCTTTCAAAAATATAATTATAACTTATGGTTGTCGTAGTCAAAAATACGATTCTTCTAATTGAATTTGTTAAATACAAATAATCCACATTATTCGACTGTTAGAAGACAATTTATAAAGCATGTTATTTTAAAATTTAATATGGACCTAATAACAGAATATAATATAAAAAATTCGATGAAACGTAAGTTAAAGCAGAATTGATTGTTATTACTCATAGAGGCAGAATGGTTCTGCTAACGAGAGAACACTGCGTGGAGGAGATGGTACAAAGACAGTTGGATGACATAAATATTAAAATGACCGAAAGCAAAGAAAGGGATTCTGGATGGGCATTGTTAAAAATACTCTGGCTTTACATAAATATAAATGAATCAAGTTTCCCACTACATTAAAACACCTAAACTAGGAGCAAAAAAGGCTTGTCTAAATATAAATAACGATCAAATGGTATAAAAAAGCAGCCTTGGACAAACAAGTTATGAACGCAGATCGATATTTAACCTACAACATTGCTACTATTGGTTCAGATGTTATTACATTATGAAATTATATCATATTGAACTTTAAAGGTTTAAATTTTCCATTGCCGGTCAAACAAATTAAAATCTTTGAAGCTAATAACGCAAACATCAGTATTAATGTGTTTGGTTGGCATGGTGTTAAAGGGGAAGTTGTTGGACCATATAAATTAATAGAGGAAGAGAGACCAGTCCATATAAATTTATTGCTGTTGGAGAAGAATGAAATGGAATAAATATAATTTTTAGTATTCCACTAATAGTATATTTTCTTTACATACTTTTAAAACATCAACTTACAAGTCACTGCGAAAATCTTTTTGCTTTGTAATGGATGCTTGCAATATACACATTTGGAGTACATGGCGATAGACATAAAATAGAATACCATAAGATTGCAACAGAAATGCCACTTCCAGAAAAGGCAGACTTTGTGTGTATTCTTGAAAGTATAGATGAAGAAGTAAGTACGAGGAGTACGCTAAAGAGCAAACATATTCCATGAGCATTTATCTATTACATTCAGTGCAGCTTTAGCAACAGCTTAGATAAGTTTAAAATATACACAAGCGAGAAATTGCAAAAGTGTTTGTATCAAGATTGCACACAAATTTATTACAGCTATTTGAATGTAAAAAAATGTATGAATATATTAACACCCAGCGTGGAATATATTTATCAAAATGCTTGCGAATGTCATTAATCGTTAGGAGGTGCACAAAACGAGTGCCATTTGCCAAATTTTATACTATTTTTGTTAAAGAATTAGCTAAAATTTCAGGGACTATAAAAGTGATTCCTTTAAACAAGGAGTTATACGTATCGCTTTCTCATATATCTCAAAATGGTTCCCCCTTTATCATTTAGAATTGAGGTTTTTAGACTCAATAAGATTTATGGCTAAAAGTTTAGATACACTAGATTGTAATCTTTCAGATGATGATTTTCATATCGTTAAGGCACAGTTCACAGACATAAATAAATTGATGTTCATGAAAAGAAAAGGAATTTTTCCTTATGAATATTTGAATTCTTGTGTTGTCATTTATTTTGGTTTAAGACCAAAGGTTGTGCTGAAGTCTTCAGCAGAACCCAAAATTAGCAAAAAGGCAAAGTGAGACCTTTATTGTTGTAGCTAAAAGTTGACAGCGCAGTTTCGATGGGCGCTACCCCATCTCGTCAGAACTTTCGCAACGAATGTATGTCTTTGACTTAAATCAGGGTTCATATTAGTACCAGCGGTCACATACGACAAATGAGAGTCGCTGATAAACAAAATATTCCACCGAACTAAGTCGACACACTAAAAATCTCACTTTGCCAATTAAATGTTATGCATGTGTTCGCATCGCTCGCAACAATGCAAAGGTTGTTGTTGTACGATATGTCCCGTCTTCACTGTACCTCGTGTGTATTGTTTGTATGTATTGTTGGTCTGTTATGTTGTATGTGTTGTCATTTATTTTGGTTTAAGACCAAAGGTTGTGCTGAAGTCTTCAGCAGAACTCAAAATTAGCAAAAAGGCAAAGTGAGACCTTTATTGTTGCAGCTAAAAGTTGACTGCGCAGTTTCGATGGGCGCTACCCCATCTCGTCAGAACTTTCGCAACGAATGTATGTCTTTTACTTAAATCAGGGTTCATATTAGTACCAGCGGTCACATATGACAAATGAGAGGCGCTGATAAACAAAATATTCCACCGAACTAAGTCGACACACTAAAAATCTCACTTTGCCAATTCCTTTGATCGTTTAGATGACAATGATCTTCCTCCTCAAGATGCATTTTTCAATACAGTCACTAACAAAAATTGTTCTGCAGCAGATAATGATCATGCTAGAAAAGTACAATTGCAGTACTTTACGTAATTATATGGAATTGTATTTAAAAACAGACGTCATTTTGCTCACCGACGTTTATGAAATCTTTAGAAAAATTTGCAAACAAATGTATACCCATGTCAGTATTATGCTGCCCCTGGGCTGTCATGGGATGCCATGCTTAAAATCACTGGAGTCAAGTTGCAGCTTCTAACCGATATTGGCATGTATAAGTTTTGCAAAAGAGGTATTCGAGGTGGTCTCGTCCAATGTTCTAAGAGACATTCAAAATCGAATAATTCATACATGAAAGATTTTGACTCTAGCAAACCAGTAGTCACTTATATACCTTGATGCTAATAATCTGTATGGATGGGCTATGTCCCAAAGTCTACCGATAAATAACACTAGTCAACAGTCAAAATGTACTCGGGATGCGATAATTTTTTCTGTGTAGATAACCTTGACATGAGCTCGAAAAACGCAATAAAAAATTTATTTTTCGTTTGGTTTATTTTTTATTTTTTTTTTTTTAATTTTAAAAATTTTTTTTGGTTTATTTGTTTCGTCCGGCATAACTCGGGAACCACTAGCCCGATTTAATTGAATTAAATTTTAAAAAATTTAAAATTACAATTCCCTTAATCTGTTCATATATTGTTTTCCTATACAAGCAACAGTTTCCAAGTTAAAAATGAATATATAAAGGAAAAAACTTATTTTTTGCCTAAAGATTTAAATTTTTTTTTTTTTTTAATCCATAAAAAATCCAAAAGGAAAAAAATGTCAAATCTTATTACTTTTACGTAAAGTCACATAACCTATGAGCAAAATGAGACAAATATCATGAAAATCGATGCACGCGTTTCGCTTTTATTCGCAATTGAGTAAAGGTATGAATTTCAAAAATTTGCTCGACATATGCACAACTTTGTCTATGGTAAGGTTTTTTCTTTTTTTTTTGATTCTCAGAATTAACAAAACGGAATAAACAAAGGGTTATTTAATTTTTATGATTGCGTAAGCAAAGTAATAAATGCTAATAAATGTGCGTCAACAATTAAAAGGAAAAAAGGAAAGGGGACTTTTTTAATTATTTGGGTTTTCCGTTGGCTACCTGTATGATTTTTTTACAGAAATGCAACCCACATTTAAGGGTGGTCATTATTCGGAAAATTTAAGACTCACACATGGTGAAACAGGTATGTAGCCACCGTAAAAAAATATACACCCATTTATAAGTACCTGTCAGTAAAATAAAGAGTGATTTTTTTGAGGTTAGGATTTTCATGCATTAGTATTTGACAGATCACGTGGGATTTCAGACATGGTGTCAAAGAGAAAGATGCTCAGTATGCTTTGACATTTCATCATGAATCGTCTTACAAACGAACAACGCTTGCAAATTATTGAATTTTATTATCAAAATGCGTGCTCTGTTAAGAAAGTTCATTGCGCGCTTCCATTTTATGGTCAGTTTAATCGACCCACTGAAGCGGCTATTCGGGCTATTGTGACTAAATTTCGCACCAAATTTACATTGTTGGACATTAAACCACCAACACGCTTACGTAGAGTGCGAACTGAAGAAAATATCGCAGCTGTATCGGCCAGTGTTAATGATGACCACCAATTTTCGATTCGTCGCCGTTCGCACCAATTGGGTCTCTGTTACTCAAAAACGTGGAAATGCCAAAATTGGACTAAGCGGATGGACCACCTAAGACGCAGCCGCGGTCAACATTTAAATGAAATTATCTTCAAAAAGTAAATGTCATGGACCAATCTAACGTTTCAAATAAAGAACCGATGAGATTTTGCAAATTTTATGCGTTTTTTTAAAAAAAAAGTTATCAAGCTCTTAAAAAATCACCCTTTACTAAACAATACACAGTATAAATAGGTCTTCATTGATCGATTTTACTCATTCAACAAGTGTCGACGAACGCGATAGTTAAAATGAGCAAACGTTCGCGAGGATTTGAATGCAATACCAATCCAAGTAATTTTTGTTACATGTGCGGAGAATACGTTTCTGAAAAAAACAAGCGTTGTTTTTCACCTAAATTGAGAGATTCATTTGAAGAGAGCTTCAATTTAAAGGTCTCAAACATAGATGAGTGGTGGACACCAAGTGCTCTATGTCCAAGGTGCTACGTACAGCTAGCTGACTCAAGGTAAGTGTAGATTACGAAATTCAAGAACATATATAACTTATTATTGAAATTCTTTCAGACGACAGCCGAGAATCATCATGCCAATGCTTTGGAGAGCTCCGCTTTGCCATGTAACAGATTGCTACTTCTGTCTTAGCAAAAAAACAGGCGTGGGAAAAAATATACGATGGACTTACGCTGCTGTTTCAACAGTGAATTTTCCAGTGCCATTTTCCGAAGAACCAGTGGACCCGCAACCGTCCGTTTCAAGATGGGCATCTAATAATGAGGCGATACATCCAACATCAGATCCGGAGACAGTAGAAACCACATCAGAATGCGAGTCAACATATACATTGCATGGAGGTCAACGCTTATGTTCCCAAGCAGAACTGAACGATTGGGTTAGAGAATTGAAACTCTCCAAGGAAGATGCAGAGTTGCATGCATCGCGCATGCAACAGTTCGGTTTCTTGGCTCCTGGTGTGGTGACAACAATCTACAGGAAGCGTCATGAACCATACGCAAGGTACTACACAAAAAAAGACAACATCTGTTTTTGTAAGGACATTCCCGGATTATTTGGTGAACTCGGGTACTCTTACGATCCAGGAGAGTGGCGTCTTTTCATCGACAGCAACAAGCAGAGCCTTAAAGCAATTTTACTGCACAACGGCAACGAGAAACCTTCGATTCCAATTGCTCATGCCGTTGACACCAAGGAAACATACGAAGTCATGGACAATCTACTAAAGTGCCTTAACTATTAGAGGCACGATTGGAAAGTTTGTGCCGACCTTAAGGTTATCGGTATCCTTTGTGGATTACAAGGTGGATTCACAAAGTACTGTTGTTTTCTCTGCCTTTGGGACAGCCGCGATCGTCAACATCATTACACCAGGAGGAGTTGGACAGAAAGAGTTAACTTCATCCCCGGCAGCGACAACGTGAAATATACTCCACTAATAAAAAAGGAAAATGTTTTTCTCCCACCTCTTCACATAAAGCTCGGACTCATAAAAAACTTCGTGAAAGCTATCAACAAAGATGGCGAAGCGTTCGCCTATTTAAAAACCATTTTTCCTCACCTTTCATCGGCAAAGATTAAGGAAGGCGTTTTCGACAGTCCGCAAATTAAAAAGTTGTTGCAAAACCAACAGTTTGAGCACATTTTATCACCAAATGAAGCTGCAGCTTGGAACTCATTTCGGCAAATTGTTTCCGGATTTCTTGGAAACAACAAAAGCTCAAATTACAGAGAGATCGTCGAACAACTACTCCAAAATTATAAAAAAAATTAGAGCAAATATGTCGCTTAAGATACATTTTCTACACTCGCACTTGGACTTCTTTCCGGACAACCTGGGCGATGTGAGTGACGAGCATGGTGAGCGTTTTCATCAGCAAATGAAAGAAATTGAGCACCGATACCAAGGATTTTGGAACGAAGCTATGATGGGGGACTATATCTGGTTCCTGATAAGAGAAACAGACCCACAACAATATAAACGAAAGACAAAAGCACATAATTATTTTTAATTTAAAGGTTTTTATTTTTGTGTTTAGATATTTTTTTTTAAAACTTTTTTATAATTAATTAATGTTGATATCCTTAGGATAATTTCTTGTACATATATCGAATTGTTTTTTAATTTAAAGTTATATATTTTTGTCACCCAACAAATTTTAATTTTTTTTGTAATAAAAAAGAAAAAACCTTACCATAGACAAAGTTGTGCATATGTCGAGCAAATTTTTGAAATTCATACCTTTACTCAATTGCGAATAAAAGCGAAACGCGTGCATCGATTTTCATGATCTTTGTCTCATTTTGCTCATAGGTTATGTGACTTTACGTAAAAGTAATAAGATTTGACATTTTTTTTCATTTTGGATTTTTATGGATTTTTAAAAAAACAAAAATTTAAATCTTTAGGCAAAAAATAAGTTTTTTCCTTTATATATTCATTTTTAACTTGGAAACTGTTGCTTGTATAGGAAAACAATATATGAACAGATTAAGGGAATTGTAATTTTAAATTTTTTAAAATTTAATTCAATTAAATCGGGCTAGTGGTTCCCGAGTTATGCCGGACGAAACAAATTAACCAAAAAAAAATTTTTTAAATTAAAAAAAAAAATAAAAAAAAAACAAACGAAAAAAAAAATTTTATTGCGTTTTTCGAGCTCATGTCAAGGTTATCTACACAGAAAAAATTATCGCATCCGGAGTACATGAAATTTTTTTCATTTTGTTGAGTAGTGTAATTTTAAATGTTTGGAAGGGGAAGATTTTGAAAAATTGTGTAGTAAGGAAAATATAGAAAATATTGCAGACAACTGGATTTATTTTTGAAGTTGATTTATATATTGATGAAAATACTAAACATAGAACGACCGCAAAGAATAATTTTGAAAGAGATTTCTTTAAATTACTTAACAATTTTGTCTATGGAAAAACCATGGGGAATGTGGACAAGAGGAATGACGTACGCATAGTAAAAAATTGGCAACAAACTAATAAACATATAGGAGCCTAAGATTGTATAGCAAAAAACAAACATCCATAGCGTAGCACATTTTTCCGAAGATATGGTAGCAATACAAATGAAAAAATAAAAACCGTTTACGACAAACTTATATATTTAGGGTTTTGTGTATTGGACTTATCTAAGTATAAAATGTATAATTTTCATTATGGTTTTATGCAGCCTAAATTTGGTGACCAGTTAGCCCTAAATTATATGGACACAGACTCCTTTATTTATACAATATATGAAGAAGACTTATTCAAAAATTACCGAAGTCGAAATTGAGAAATATTTTGATACGTCTGAGTATTCAAATTATAATATATTAATATACCACAATTGAATAAAAAAGTATTGGGTATGATGAAAGAAGAGAATTGTGGGAAGAGTATGACCGAATTTGTTAGCCTACGGTCAAAAATGTACATATTTACGACTGATAATGGTGAAGAAATAAAATAAATCAAAAAGTCTAAAGGTGTCAAAAAATATGTGATTGATAAATGTAGTATAGCCAACTACTGAGACTGTATGTTAAATAAAAAATAAATATTGACGATATGCTGAAATGATGGATACATCAAATATATTCCAATAAGGTAACCCTAAGCTACAATGACGATAAGAGCAATATTAGGAGTGATGGTAAAATACCTTGGGGTCATTACAAAATTAGAAATGTAAATATAGAATTAGACGAAGATGTCTAAAGCTATGTTCACATTTGGCAAATATTTGCAGCAAATATGTTTTCCCGCGTTTGCCACAAAAAACGCCAAATTTGCTTATTTATTTATTTGCCGCTTTTTGTTTGCCCAAACAGCTGTCAAACAATGTCAAATAAAATTGTGGCAAACATATTTGCGCGCCGCACTGTGGTCATTATTTTGAGATAGCGGCCAAAACTCCTTTTGGTTTTTGTTCTCCGATTTTAAAGTTATTAGACTCATATGAAAGTAGACAGTAGTAAACCTCGGGTGCCAAAAAATTAGAACTCTATTTTAACTATTTCACTGAGAACAGGGTGGTCCAAAATGGGCTTTTTCAGAATTTAGTAATAATGATATTTTTAGTTAATTTTTAAAGTTGAAATGATCATAACTTTTTTGTTTTTCAAGATTTTTGGACGAAATAAATTTTGTGTTGTAACTTAACTTATTTCCTATCACTGGTAGAAAAAATTGAAGCTCTACTGTTTTAAGAAAAATTTAAATATATTTTTTAAAAAAGGTCTAATTTATCGGAAATTTCTTACTTCATAGAGCACAACTCCTGTGAGTCAAGCTGAGTCAAAACACAAATTTACTATTTTGTAGTTCTAACCCTCCCCTACATTCCTATATATACATGTCCATGCATCGGGACTGCACTTTTTGAGCTACAGCAATTTTTCTGACCCAAGGTAAGATATTCGGTACAAATGCACGTCATATTTTTTGAGAAGTTATTTGTATGTGAAAGTGGCTATTATGCATATATTTTGATGAAATTTTGTACAAGAGTTCTTATAGACCCAAAAAAAATTTCTGTTGAAATTAGGAGAATTTGGCCCATATTTGGACCTAGTCCACATAGAAGGGTGTATCAAAATTTTGACAAAAATGACAATGCTTACAAAAAAGAAACTAAAGATGTCATAACTTAAGAAGTTGGCATAATAAGAGATGAAATTAAAGAACTTCAACCAGTGATATTTGAATTTAATGACCAATGCATCGAAGTTAACTTTAAAATGTCACTTACAATGATCGATGGAAAAGTTGCACAAGCTTTAACCAAAACAAAGTCTTCGTCAAGCTGCACCATATGCCAAAAAACATCAAGTCAATTGAGCCAACCACCAACACAAGACGATAGTTTTAATGAAGCATATGAATTTGGAATGTCACCTCTTTATGCTAGAATTCGTTTTATGGAGCATATTCTTAAATTGGGATACGATTTGGAATTTGGCCCGTTAGGCAAAACAGTGAGAAACAACAAAGAAAATTTGGAAAAAAGAAAGAAAAAAAAGATATTCAAGAAAAATACCGTGAGATAGGCCTTATAATTGACCAGCCAAAGCAAGGAGAAGGAAATTCTAATGATGGAAACACAGCAAGGAGATTTTTTTCCGATCCAGAAACTGCAGCTTCTATAACTGGAGTAGATTATGATTTAATACGACGATTCCAAATCATATTAGAAGTTATAGCATGTAGCAAAAAGATTGATGCAAAAAAATTTGGTCAGTATGCTAATGAGACAGCAACCCTTTATAACCAAAAATATTCTTGGAGACATATGCCAACCACAGTTCACAAAATTTTGTTCCATGGGGAACAAATAATTCAGCACAATATGCTTCCAATTGGAGATCTCTCAGAAGAAGCGCAAGAAAAAAGGAACAAAGACTACAGATTCTTTCGCGAGCACAATACAAGAAAAATTTCCAGATATTGTACTAATGAAGATCTTATTAATATTTTGTTGTGCACATCAGACCCATATATGTCCAGTATTCGACAAAAATTGAAATCAACCTCATTAGAGTTAGATGAAGAAGCTAAACAACTACTGCAAAATGAAAATCAAAGCTATTTGGAAGAAATTTTTACTAATATTGTTTAATTAACACTAGTTTAAAGATTATAATTTGTTTCTAATTTTAGTATAAATTTTTATTAATAAATTTAAATAAAATATATGTGCACTTTAAATCAATAGTAAAAGTTTACTTAAAATTTTATCGATGTTGTGTTCTGTATATAATATATCCAAATGGTATTGATATTGTTGGGAATTTCAGTGTTATTTTTCAGTTTAATCCTCACAAGAATTAGCTTTCTTCCACAAAAACCAACGTCAGGGGCCAAATGTTGACATTTTCTGACAAAAATTAAGTTTAGGAATAATAAATAAGTATTGGTTGTAAAATACGTTTGAAGAAAATAAGAAATTATAAAAAATATACATATTTAAAATGTCAAAATATTCAACTTTTACATGGAAACTCAACAAAAAATTAAAATGCATTTTTAGCTCCACATTACTTACGTTCCTATCAGTCGATTTTTATGTTTGAACACGCAAATTGAAGCTTAAAGTCCCTCCTATTGAACAAAACAAATTGCGTAAAAAAATACCAATCCGGCCAAAAGTTATACAGTTTTGACCGCTATCTCGCGAAATTGACCACTGTGCGCTGTTCACACTTAAACAAATATTTTCCAAGCAAATTTATTTGAGCAAACTGTCAAAAAACAAAAAAATATTTGCCCTTAAACAATAAAACATGATGGACGCGAATGATGAAGTTGAGTTTATTGTTTTATGTTGTGGAGCTGCTTCTGCCTTGTTAATGGAAGAGGAGCAGAAAAAACAACGAAAAGAAAGAGTGTGGATTCGAGAATGGGTACGATGTGGACAGCAGCCCATCAATGCCAGCTGTTTATGTATAAGTGTTGTCAACATGTCATAAGTTTCGCGCTTTTTTACATTTATCGTGGAGATGATGAATATAATTTTACAAATTTAATTTTTAAAACTTAATTTTTATGATGTTCCTTAAATTTATGCTAAAATGGGTTTACACACGGTCAAATATAATTGCCATATAATAATAAATGGCTTATTGTTTGGCAAACTTCATTTTCTCATATTGTGGTGTGCGTGCACACTACCAAAAAATTTGTGTATAAAGTTCAATGAGGGGGAATTTGTCAAATTTGTCAAATTTGATTATTAATGTAATACAATGGGGAGTACACATTAGTCAAATAATTTGAAAAACTAATTTACCGATGATTTTCTATAACAAATAACTGTTTGACCAATTATTTGTCAAACATAATTTTTATTATTGCAGAATTATTTGATTATAACTATGACAAAATACACCTACTCCTGTTCAACTGTCCACCCAAGCCCACTCAATTCACATCCATGTACTTATGGACGCATCCTACACAAGTTGCTTCCAAATTAAAATGAACAAATTCTGCTTTTTCATTGTGATGACAAAAATAATCGATTAAAAAAAGTTGTGACGTGATTTTGTGCACACTATCAAATCTTCGCCAAACAAACTAATTTGTCATGCATATTGGGGTGAACACACGATGAAATAAATTTAATAAATACGTTTGCCAAAGATTTTCGATGGAAAATAATCGTTAGTTATTGCTTGACATATTTTTTGAAAACTTCATATTTTTAACAGCATCAGCTGGCAACATAATAGTTGAACAGTGACACAATAAGTGATATTCCAGGCGTCGTCAAAATTAAAATGAACGAATTCCTTTTTTCCTTATGATAAGATTAAACATATATATATGGCACACCATATTTTTTTAATCAAATATTTATTTAATTTGTTTCATGTGTACACTCCCTGTGTGATTCGCATGAGGAAAACGTCGAATCTATTTGACCGTAATTACAGCAATTACTCCACCATTTATAAATAAGATAAATAAAAGCAAATTGTAAATTATTTTATTTTGTTAATAGTTTCTGCTCGGAATTATTTTTTTTATCCAACGCTTTTTCATTTTGGCTATTAAAATTTAGAAAAGTTAACCACACCGCCTTTATCAGCAGTTATTTGATGTGTTTGCTCATGCGAACGTTTTGCAAGAGCAAATCAAAAAGAGAGGCAAATATTTGACGCGGAGTGTTCACACTATGTTCACACTTGCCGAATTTTTGTTTGCTGGCAAATAATTTTATTTGCCTAAAATCAGCTGATTTTTTGTTTGCTCCTAAAAAATGTTTGCTGTTCAGACTATGATGAGCAAATATTTGTCATTTTTGTGCAAATATTTGCCAAATGTGAACGTACCTTAATAAACGATCATGGAGTATTAAACAGTATGTAGCTGTATTTACTGGAATTAATTTTCCGATTTCAAACTCAATTTTTACGTCAATGGGCCCACTCTTTATCGATTCGTTTTGATTGCTAACATAAATTATAGCTATCGTTGTCTTCTTATTTTTTTTAAACAAAGGGTCAAACGGATTAGCTATTCGCACAAAAAAACAAATAATCGCACGCACCAAGTGTACGCACATTTGGTGCCAAAAAACAACAACAACATATCAGACTCAAGAATCAAAAGCAACCAATGACTGCAATGAACACTGAGCCTGTGAATCTAAGTGTCGACAGTGATGAAGATGACCACAACTGGCAGCAAAGAGAAATAATACTGGATCACCTAATATTTATTGCCAAATAATACCTCATCGTGGTGATGCACCATTAACCTCCAACTAGTACGCAAACTGCCAATAATGATTTAGATGATAATGATATGAACGAAGCCTCTACAACTGTTCCGAAGCCACCTCCAATATTTATCCCCTATGTTGCTAACATTGGTAAAATGGCAATAATTAATTATAACTCGATGCGAGATGGCCAAATTCGATTAGTTATTAATAATGTAGAGTCTTATAGAAAACTTATAAAACATTTTGATATGTTTAAGATTAGCTATCATATTTTTCAATTGAAGCAACAAAGGGCATTTAGGGTGGTAATAAAGGGACTTCATCGTACGACTTCTATTTCGAATATAAAAACAATGTTGTTAGAAGCGTATGGAATGTTACAAGTCAAGTGTCAAAAGAACCACTACCTATGTTTTTCGTTGACATAGACCCAAAGGAAAATAATAAAGATATTTATGATATTCGGTATTTTGATAACGCAAGATAACACACTGCCAATTACAGAGGATGTATCAAAAGCTAATGCACACAAGATCGACCAAAACGAATATAAACACCCAAGACTTAAACCATGTAAATTTTTCATAACCAACAAACAAACAATGCATCAATACTCCACAAGTACAAGATACAAACTCATGGACATATTCGAAGCAGTCAAAGGTGAGCAACCCGGTATCAATAATGTTTTAGACAAAATAGAAGCAATGCTTGCTAACAAATTGAATTGACGAAGACGTTGATGAACATGAAGTCGATGCTAATGACAAAACTATGCAATTAAATCTTGTAATTGCGGAATGGAATGCGAATGGCATTCTAAATCATATAAATGAAATAAACATTTTCCTCAAAAATTATTGTATTGATATATTGCTAGTGTCAGAAACACACTTGGGTTTTTCGGATATTCCAGCTCATGGTGGGGCGGCAATTGTAGTAAATTGCAATATAAAATATGAAGTAGCAGAATCTATATCGGAACCGCTTCTACAAGCAGCAGTAGTTAAAATAACATGCGAAATGCCTCGATTCAAGTTCACGTGCAATCAGTTTGAATCATTTTTAACGGTCTTGGAAATAAATTTCTTGTTGGTGGTAACTTCAACTCTAAACGTCCATAGTGGGGCTCCAGATTACCTAAAGGATGGGAATTGTACAAGTGTGTTTCCAATAAATGTTATAACGTTTTATCAACAGGAAGTTCTACATATTGGCCTACTAATCCAAACTTAATTCCAGATCTTTTGGATTTTTTTATTTACAAAGGAATACCTCTATCATCTCTGGAAATTGCTGCAAAGGATGTCTTAGCTCAGCCCATAGCCCAATTATAGTCAATTTTAGCACATATTTTTGCAAACGATCAAAAAATCCAAAATTGTTTTCATCTAAAACTGACATTAATTCGTTTCAATACTGGATTGAAAGAAAGATAAACTTAAATGTCTGAATCAAAAACGAAACTGAGTTAGATGAAGCAGTTGAATCTTTTACGAACTTGATCCACGAGTCTGCTTTTTTATCGAAACAATATCTCAAGATTCCGAATATCTCTGGAAATTAGACTATTTGTAAGTAAGAAACGCAGATTACGCAAAATTTGGGAAACAACAAGGCGTCGTGAAGATAAAACTAATTTCAGAGCTGCTAACCTTCTTAAGATTCAACTAAAGAATATAAAAAACAATTCGTTAAATAATTTTCTAAGAAATTTGCGTCCAAATAAGAATAATGAATATTGCCTCTGGAAGGCTACGAAATACCTAAAAAGACAACAAAAACGAAATATAACTATTAAAGATTCTTCCGGTATTTGGTGCAAATCGGATAATGCCAAGGTATCTGCTTTTAAATCATTACTAGAAGAAACATTCACCCCCATTTTCAATTTGCGGTTCACGGGAGGAAGAGAAAATCAGAGACTTTCTTCATGTGTCTTGTCAAATGTATCGTCCTATTAAACACTTTACTGTAAAAGATGTTGAAAGTGAAGTAAAGAAACTTAATTCAAAAAATCGCCTGGTTACGACCTCATAGACGCCAAAGTGATAAAACATTTGCCAAAAAAAGGTTTTACATTTCTTACTGTTATATTTATGTTCTATCATCATATAGACCAATAAGTTAATTACCCATAATCTCCAAGCTGTTCGAAAGACTTTTCCAGAAAAGATTCTCTCCCGTCCTAGAAACACTAAATATCATCCCTGACCACCAATTCGGATTTAGACATGGCCATGGAACTTCAGAACAATGCTATAGAATAGTCAAGACTATCAGGGAGTGTTTTGAAAATAAACAGTACTGCTCGTCAATTTTCTTAGATGTCAAACAAGCTTTCGACAGAGTTTGGCACCTTGGATTGTTATATAAACTAAAATCTCTTACACTCTTACCCACACCTTTTTACCTGCTGATGAGATCATATTTAGATGAAAGAAGAGTTTATGTGAACATAAATGACGAAGATTCGGAAATTGGTTTCATAAAATCAGGAGTTCCTCAATGCTGTGTGTTGGGTCCGGTTTTATATACAATATTTACATCTGACTTTCCTACCAATGACGGTGTAACAGTAGCAACGTATGCTGATGATAGTGCCATACTAGCCATTAATAAGTCACCTGTGGAAGCTTCCAATATAATACAAAAACAACTTGACGTGACTAAATTTTGGTTGAAGAAGTGCAACATTAAATTTAATCCTGGAAAATCTACACAGGTAACATTCACCCTTAGGAAAGCAGATTGCCCACACGTAATGCTGGATGGAGCTAGATATTGTACATAAGTTGATGAGGGGATATTGCCTCATCAACTTATGTACAATATCTAGGTCTGAATATAAACAGACATTTAACATAAGAACGTCACATAAAATCAAAAAAGAAAACAGCTAGAGATTAGGACAAAGCGAATGTTTTGGCTTTTAGGTCCAAAATCCTAATTATGTTTGGAGAACAAAGTTGTTCTACATAAAACCATATTTAAACCGGCCTGGACATATGGAATTGAGCTTTAGGGAACAGCAAGTAATTCAAATGTTGATATTCTGCATGTTTGCAGAATCTCAGAATCAATCTAACACACTGAGGCTAACCACCTTGGTTTGTAAGAAATGACATCAAGATCTGGATATCTCCAAAGTTAAAATAGATTGAGTCTACATCCTAATTTATTGGCTTTAACATGATAGCAATGAAACTAGATGACTGAAACGACGTCATGTCCTTGATTTGCCCTTTATTACCTAACTGCCACATAACTATATTTAAACATATATCCAAAATGGGCTATGGGCTATGTTTCAAAATCTACCTATAAATAATTTTAAATGTTTGGAAGAGGAAGGTTTTGAAAAATTTTTTAGTAAGGAAAATATAGAAAATATTGCAGGTAACTGGATTTATTTTTGAAGTTGATTTAGAATATCCTGGCGAACTACATGACCTGCACAAGGGCTTACCATTTTGTACTGAAACAAAACGGTAGGGGCATCCTAATGCAAAAAGTTAATGAAGTTAATGAAGAAGAATATTCGAAAGTGAGAAATATT
Organism: Polietes domitor; assembly: GCA_947397865.1. Classification (NCBI taxonomy): domain Eukaryota; kingdom Metazoa; phylum Arthropoda; class Insecta; order Diptera; family Muscidae; genus Polietes; species Polietes domitor. Next base: position 170,774 of record CANDYM010000001.1, read on the forward strand.
TTGATACGTCTGAGTATCCAAAAAATAATATATTTAAGATACCACAATTAAATAAAAAAGTATTGGGTATGATGAAAGATGTGAATTGTGGGAAGATTATGACCGAATTTGTTGGGCTTCGGTCAAAAATGTACTCCTTTACGACCGAGAATGGTGAAGAAGTAAAAGAAATCAAGAAGTATAAAGGTGTAAAAAACATGTGCTTGATAAATATAGTATAGCCAACTACAGAGACTGTATGCTAAATAAAAAATATATATTGACGATATGTTGACATTCAAATCAAGGATACATCAAATATACACAAATAATTTAAATAAGGTAACCCTAAGCTCCAATGACGATAAGAGAAAAATTAGGAGTGATGGTGTAAACACCTACGCTTGGGTCATTACAAAATTAGAAATGTAAATATAGAATTAGACGAAGAAATGACAAATAACAATCTTCTTGAGATAGTACAAGAAGAAGAAGATGATGACGATTTTTAATTTATAACGTTTTCATAAATATTGTATACACTTTTCACTCTATTCAATAAAAAACAATTTGGTTGTTGTTTAAAAAAATATAAAAATTTGATTTTATTTATTAAATTCTTAAATCATGTAAGTATAAAATTCATATAATTTTTCGTACTATTCCAGTTAGTGGTGTGTAATCTAATAAACGATCATGGAGTATTAAGCAGTATGCAGCTGTGTTTTTCTGGAATTGATTTGCCGGTTTCAAACTCAATTTTTACGTGAATGGGTCCACTCTTTATCGATTCGTTTTGGTTGCTAACATCAATTACAGCTATCGTAGTCTGCTTAAAATGTTCACATGTTATGAGTGGTTGCGGTTCTCTAATGTAATAGCTTTGTTGAAACTTGGCATACACTTCATATAGAACGGCGTAACGATTTTGGTCGAAATTTAAGTTTAGATCATCATATGGATACGAATCTGAATTTAGATGCACTTTAATGTTTTTAAATTATAGCGATAAAATTTATTTCCTCTTTCTAACGCAAATAAAATGTAACGTGGTCTTTCTCTGTTAGCACTAAGCTTTACGTTCCAATTATGTTTTACTCCTCCCTGGAAAGTTGGGTTGAAATGGCAATCCCAGCTTCGGAATACTATGGGTAAGGATAGTCCATCCTTTATAGTTTTCATAATCCTTATCTTAGATGAATCCGACAGATTTACATGCGGAATTCTCCAGGTTATATTTGTAATCGATAAATTCAATGTTTCGTTTTCATCAGTTGCATAAAAGGTGTTGATATCGCTTGAGCTCCGAAGGAGAATAAGATCATGCTTACTATTCAGAATCACCTTCTTATAGTCGTCAGCAAAACCAAGTAATAGATGTAGGGGACGTAAAAATTAAATGCACCCATCGGCAATCATTACCATTATTCCATCCAGATTGCAACAGAAATGCCACTTCCAGCAAAGGCAGACTTTGTGTGTATTCTTAAAAGTATAGATGAAGAAGTAAGTACGAGGAGTACGCTAAAGAGCAAACATATTCCATGTGCATTTATCTATTACATTAAGTGCAGCTTTAGCAACAGCTTAGATAAGTTTAAAATATACACAAGCGAGAAATTGGTAAAGTGTATGTATCAAGATTGCACACAAATTTATTACAGCTATTTGAATGTAAAAAAATGTATGAATATATTAACACCCAGCGTGGAATATATTTATCAAAATGCTTGCGAATGTCATTAATCGTTAGGAGGTGCACAAAACGAGTGCCATTTGCCAAATTTTATACTATTTTTGTTAAAGAATTAGCTAAAATTTCAGGGACTATAAAAGTGATTCCTTTAAACAAGGAGTTATACGTATCGCTTTCTCATATATCTCAAAATGGTTCCCCCTTTATCATTTAGAATTGAGGTTTTTAGACTCAATAAGATTTATGGCTAGAAGTTTAGATACACTAGATTGTAATCTTTCAGATGATGATTTTCATATCGTTAAGGCACAGTTCACAGACATAAATAAATTGATGTTCATGAAAAGAAAAGGAATTTTTCCTTATGAATATTTGAATTCTTGTGTTGTCATTTATTTTGGTTTAAGACCAAAGGTTGTGCTGAAGTCTTCAGCAGAACCCAAAATTAGCAAAAAGGCAAAGTGAGACCTTTATTGTTGCAGCTAAAAGTTGACTGCGCAGTTTCGATGGGCGCTACCCCATCTCGTCAGAACTTTCGCAACGAATGTATGTCTTTGACTTAAATCAGGGTTCATATTAGTACCAGCGCACTATGGTCCAAAATCAATTTTTTTTTGGCAGAAATTCAAAAAAATTAAAATTGGAAAGTGGTAAATGTGTATATATTTTCTTTATGGCAACACTCCAAGCAATCAAGAAAATATACTGGAGAAAATTAGGTGGCAACACCACAAGCCTGAATGGTACTTAAACTTTGCGGTTCAAAAAAATTGGGATTAATTTTGATATAAAGCAGTATTACAAATTAATTAAAATGAAGACTTAAAAAGAAAATAATAAAGTGACTACATTATGAAAATTGACGGCAAGAGTTAGTAGTTGAAAAATTATATTTAACATTTTATGATTATTTTGGTCTTGTAAGTATTCATAGGTATTGTAATTTTGTGATTTGTAGAGAACATAATCTATAAATGTCGTGGACTAAAAGTTATATGTATGACTCAACTTGACTCAAAGTGTAAATGTGAAAGTGTTCGTCTGAGGTTGTAGATTATGGTGGAATTAATATCTCGTCAGCATTTTTCGGCAAACTCCAAAAATTGTCATTTTATTTTAGCACAGTTTTTGATTAGCCATAGACATATATATGATTATATCTCTGAATTAGTTTTGTGTACGAGACCCATCAATATTTTATTTAAAAGGTATTGAAAGTACCTTTAAAATGGTATACAACATCATTCTCCTTTTTGTACACATTTATACATTTTACTTTATTTCTTGAAATAATTATTTAAATTGCAGTTTAAAGTATACTATTTGTATACTATATTTTTCTTTTGTAATAATGTTTAGAAAAACACATTTCTCAAAATAAACAACTCTTCATTCTTTTAAGCTTTCACAAAATTTTGTTTTTGGTCACCCTGTACCAATACAGGGTGATAATTATGTTGGTTATATATTGAGTTTATATGGGAGCTGGTAGTGGGCGTGGTCCGATCGGCCCAATTTTATTTTTATTTTTTGCGTATGATATGTCTAGCAAATGTGCAAAATGACAAGACTGTATGTTTATTTTTCGACTTTATGCCATAAAAAATGGATTTGGGACCAGTGTGCAGCGGTCACATACGACAAATGAGAGTCGCTGATAAACAAAATATTCCACCGAACTAAGTCGACACACTAAAAATCTCACTTTGCCAATTAAATGTTATGAATGTGTTCGCATCGATCGCAACAATGCAAAGGTTGTTGTTGTACGGTATGACTCGTCTTCACTGTACCTCGTGTGTATTGTTGTTGTTTGTATGTATTGTTTGTCTGTTATGTTGTATGTGTTGTCATTTATTTTGGTTTAAGACCAAAGGTTGTGCTGAAGTCTTCAGCAGAACCCAAAATTAGCAAAAAGGTAAAGTGAGACCTTTATTGTTGCAGCTAAAAGTTGACTGCGCAGTTTCGATGGGCGCTACCCCATCTCGTCAGAACTTTCGCAACGAATGTATGTCTTTTACTTAAATCAGGGTTCATATTAGTACCAGCGGTCACATACGACAAATGAGAGGCGCTGATAAACAAAATATTCCACCGAACTAAGTCGACACACTAAAAATCTCACTTTGCCAATTCCTTTGATCGTTTAGATGACAATGATCTTCCTCCTCAAGATGCATTTTTCAATACAGTCACTAACAAAAATTGTTCTGCAGCAGATAATTATCATGCTACAAAAGTACAATTGCAGTACTTTACGTAATTATATGGAATTGTATTTAAAAACAGACGTCATTTTGCTCACCGACGTTTATGAAATCTTTAGAAAAAATTGCAAACAAATGTATACCCATGTCAGTATTATGCTGCCCCTGGGCTGTCATGGGATGCCATGCTTAAAATTACTGGAGTCAAGTTGCAGCTCCTAACCGATATTGGCATGTATAAGTTTTGCAAAAGAGGTATTCGAGGTGGTCTCGTCCAATGTTCTAAGATACATTCGAAATCGAATAATTCATACATGAAAGATTTTGACTCTAGCAAACCAGTAGTCACTTATATACCTTGATGCTAATAATCTGTATGGATGGGCTATGTCCCAAAGTCTACCTATAAATAATTTTAAATGTTTGGAAGGGGAAGATTTTGAAAAATTGGTTTGTAAGGAAAATATAGAAAATATTGCAGACAACTGGATTTATTTTTGAAGTTGATTTAGAATATCCTGCCGAACTACAGACCTGCACACCGACTTACCATTTTGTACTGAAAACAAAACGGTAGGGGCATCCTAATGCAAAAAGTTAATTGCAGACTTCAGCTCAAAACTATTTTATCCCATTCATTATAGAGTTCTGAAGCAATGGTTGACAAATGGTTTAATTCTGAAAAAAGTTCACCGAATTTAGTCGTTTAGTTAGAAACCATGGTTAAAAGTATATATTGATGAAAATACTCAACATTGAGCGACAGCAAAGAATAATTTTGAAAGAGATTTCTTTAAATTACTTAACAATGTTGTCTATGGAAAAACCATGGGGAATGTGGACAAGAGGAATGACGTACGCATAGTAAAAAATTGGCAACAAACTAATAAAAAAACATTTAGGAGCCCAAGATTGTATAGCAAAAAACAAACATCCATAGCGTAGCACATTTTTCCGAAGATATGGTAGCAATACAAATGAAACAATAAAAACCGTTTACGATAAACCTATATATTTAGGGTTTTGTGTATTGGACTTATCTAAGTATAAAATGTATAATTTTCATTATGTTTTTTTGTTTTTTTTTTTTTTCATGATAACAACTTACAATTTAATAAGTGCCCCAGCGCCACTTGGACATTATTGGGGCGAGTTGGCATAGGTGTATGACTTCATTAAAACAAGTAAGCAATAATACATCAAGTTTGAATTTTAATATACAATTATAATAGATATAAAAGAAAAATTACAATAGAAGCATTTCTATACTTTGTAGTAGATGTGATTTTAAACTAGATTTAAATCCTGAAATTCTCGATATACTTTTAAGAGTTTGAGGAAGGTGATTGTACTCAGAGCAGCCGATGTATTCAATACGTTGTTTCGTGGTTTCCAGCCTACATCTTGTCACACGCAAATTCAAATTATTTCTAGTATTAAAAACCAATTGGTTTCTAGAAAAATCTATGGTATGATGACCAATATGATGTACCGATTTGTACATGAACATAAGTAACTGCATTTTGTCCAGACCATGTAAAGGTAAGACCGTTTTAGATATGTTATTATATAGGGCAAGTGATGGATACGTCAAGGGGATATTGTAAACAATTTTGAGAGCTCTGTTTTGCGCCCTTTGTAGACTTCGAAATTCTGAACACTTCTTGTAACCATAAACTATGGGCAGATAATTCAGATGGCTGTGTATAAGGCTATTGTAAATTAACAGTTTAGTTTTCTCATCAAATTTATACTTGAATTTATACAAAATTCCAATCGCTGGAGCAACTTTCCGTTTTATGTATTGAATATGTGTATTCCATGATAAGTTGGCCTGAAAATGGATACCCAAATACTTCAACGAATTACACTCATACACTTCTTTTCCACCAATTAAAACACTAAACATATTGCCGCCTCCAGTAGAATATGGTCGAAATCTCATCAGTTTCGTCTTTTCGGCATTCAACACAAGCTTATTGATTCTTGCATATTCCAAAATAACACCAGCACCAGTTTTATGCAGCCCAAATTTGGTGACCAGTTAGCCCTAAATTATATGGACACAGACTCCTTTATTTATACAATATATGAAGAAGACTTATTCAAAAATTACCGAAGTCGATATAGAGAAATATTTTGATACGTCTGAGTATTCAAAAAATAATATATTTAAAATACCACAATTGAATAAAAAAGTATTGGGTATGATGAAAGATGAGAATTGTGGGAAGAGTATGACCGAATTTGTTAGCCTACGGTCAAAAATGTACATATTTACGACTGATAATGGTGAAGAAAAAAAATAAATCAAAAAGTCTAAAGGTGTCAAAAAATATGTGATTGATAAATGTAGTATAGCCAACTACTGAGACTGTATGTTAAATAAAAAATAAATATTGACGATATGCTGATATGCTGAAACAGGCCCGTGAGCAGGATTTTCCCCTGGGGGGTTTTCATCTACACTCATAAAAAAATGAGTTAAAATTAACTAAAATTTAGGAAACCAAGTACATTTTTACTAAATATAAGTAGAATTTTTTCTGAAATTTTCCTAAATCTTAGTAAATTTTTCCTTAAACCTAGTAACTTTTTACTAAATTTAAGCAAAACTTTCCTAAAACTAAGTACATTTTTACTAAATCTTAGTAAAATTTTGCTGAAAATTTCCTAAAACTAAAGAAATGTTTACTCAAATCAAGTAAATATTTTCTCAAACTGAGGACAATTTTGCTGATTTTTTCCTCAAAACGAGTAAATTTTTACTTAAACTGAGGAAAATTTTATTTGATAAAAGGAAAAATGGTGCAATTAAAATAAGTTCAATTTAACTAAAAAAATCAAACAAATAGTTTAGCTTCAGAGAATGCAAAACTGATACAAACTATGACAACATGAAATATTTCTCAAAAGTTGCATGATACATGTGCCATGAGGAGTTGATCTATTACTCCATGATTGTTGCGAAGGCAAGATAGGCGCCTTCGCAGTGGTTGTTTAGAATAATTCATAAAGTATATGCAAACAAACGAGAATTGCTTCTTTGATTAATATTCACTATTTTTTTAAACAATTTCAAAAGTTTTTTATAAGTTCATTAATACTTAAATGTATGAAGAACTCGGCATAAATTTCAGTAAACATTTTAACTTAATTTTAGAAAAAAAACTGATTTTAATGTTAAAATTTCCTAAATGGAATTTTTTCCCTACAAAAAATTTCAGATTCTTTCTCACTTAAAACATAAGTTTGAATTTGCTCAATTGTAAGAATTTTTTATCAGATCCAAAGAAATGTTTTAAGTAAATCTACTACCCTTTTTCTAGTAAATGAACTATTTACTATGGCTTTGAAAGAAGGAAACTTTACTCATACTTAGTTAATTTTCCAACTTTTTAGGAAATTTTTACTGGAACGTTTAGAAATCACTCATATTTTATTGTCGGATCTTCGAGAAATATTTTGATACATTCGTCCGACAGACATTGTCGGCAAAATTGCATTTCAGTAATCCATCTATCAGTACACTCAAAGGAATATGTCAGTAAAATAAAGCAGAAAGTCTACTGAAAGATCAGATGTTCTGCTGTTAAAAAAGAGACAGCAGATTTGTATCTGCTGAGATGGTAAACTGCTGTTTGCTGTTTTTACCAATTATATGATACGCATTTGTCCCAAGCTAATATAAAAGAAACTCGCTTATGAACAGTGTCGGATTAACAGTCTGTGAGGCTCTAAGCAGTGAAAGATATGGGGCCCCATAATTTGTTTAAATTCTTTATATTAACTCGTACTCTCTGTCTGTAGCAAAACTTTGGGTCGATTTTTAACCCTTTTCCCGTTATCCAATCGAGCTGAAATTTTGCAGGCAGACTCGTGGCGACGACAAAAATGAACTATCAAAATCTCAGGCCCCTAGGGTCACGTACTATGGTACCTCCCATACAATTTTTTTTTCTTTAATTTTTTAAAGAATTTATAGTCAAAAACTGTGTTTTTACATTTATACAAAGTTACATGAAAACAATCGCTTAAAAATTAAACCTTCTTTTTCCTGCACTTTTGACGAGCAAACTTTTCGAATAAATTGTCAAAATTCATGCGACGCGTAACATCTGATTCAGTTGACAGAAGAGCCATCGAACTTAGTCGATCTTGTCGCATTGTCGTCCTCAGAGGATTTTTTATTCGTTTCAACTGCGAAAAAGATCGTTCTCCCGAACAGTATGTTATCATTAATGATAAAAATATTCTGAGGCAGATTTCCACGTTAGGAAAGACTGTTTGAAGTTGGTCATTTACAATGATGTTATAAAAATCAGTAAAATTTGCACTAATATTTTTATCTTTTTCCATTTTCAAACGAACGTACTTAGGAAATTGTTCTAATTCATCAGAGAGATTTGAATTTAAATCCTCAGGATACGATGCGACAAGCGACTCAACTTTTGATAGTATCTCATCGTTGGTTAAATTCATGTTTAATAAAAATGAAAACTTTTCTGCCAGATTCTGATAAACGTCGCCTCTTCTTTTCATCTCGACTTGAAGAATGTCGACGATGCAATAAAAAGTCGAAATGCGAAATTTGTCCTTTGCAGATAAAATAGCATCTTCCGCTGGACCATCATTGACTTGTACTCTCCGAGAATTTGAGAATACGAATTTAAAATTGCATCTGTGACAAAAGCGTGTGCTTCCCACCGCGTCATCCATCCTTGATATGATCCTTTAGTACCTTCCATCTGTTTGTAGAAGCAGAAAAAAATACGTAAAGTGGTTGCACTAATGAAAAAAAATTGACAGCCTCCAAACAACAACCTTTATAAATACCGGACATATTTGCTGCGTTATCATCGGATTGCCCTCTGCACTTCGAAAAGTCAATGTTGCAGTCTTCGATCAAGAATTTCAAAACTGCGTCAGCCATTTCTTTTCCAACGTGACTTTTCAATTCTAAAAATGTTAAAAATCGTTCTACTGGCAAATTATCAAAGGGCGAAACGTATCTTATGATGACGCACAACTGATCAATGTGAGAAAGATCAGGGGTTGAATCGACGGACAAACTAAAATATCCAGCAGCTTTTATTTCATCTAAAATCGCAGACCGGACTTCCTGACTCATTAGTTCAATTAGCTCTTCGCAAATAGTTTTCGACAAGTACGACACATTTCCTTTAAAACACAGAAAGTATGCTATTAGTTTTTGTTTTGTTTAAAAAATTATTTTTAAAACTTAGATAAAATTATACGCCTGATATTGGGGGCCCCAATTTTACTGGGGCCCTAAGCAGCTGCTTAGTTTGCTTATGGGTTAATCCGGCACTGCTTATGAACGCTTATCTATTTTTATATTTTAATTAACAACAGCCAATTTTAGCAGACTGCAAACTCTTTAGCAGTGTGAATGGTGATGTAAGATTGCAGAAAACTGCTGTTATGCCAAAAAAAACAGCTGTAATAGCAGAAAAGTGTCTGCTGATAGGCAGCAGACAATCACTGCTTTTATTAACAGACTTGTTCTCTAAGTGTAGAACTTTTTTTAAATAGTTGCTTGAAATTACATACATACATATCGAGGCCTTATATTCATAAACATAACTTTTCAGGAGAGCGAAAAAAACTCATTTTCTCCTTAATTTGAAGAGAAATTATTAATCGTTCTTCTGCAGTATAATCTAAAAAGGATTACTAATTGCTACGATTAAAAAGGTTTCGAAATTTTCTATTATTCGCGGTTTCATGGTTCATAGCCACTTTTGTATGTTTAAAATTGAGCACTATGAATGTTGAAATAAGAATAAGATTTATTGTAAACTCCATAACTTTTTTCATGAAATCTTGGCAATGTTGTATAGAAAACGCATTTTCTGTGATGTAAACAGCGAATTTAAAGATTCCAGCTTCATCCGTCAGATTGGTCTCTTGTAACATATATGTAGCCAGTCGCGAAAATCGCTGCAATTGATGAAAAATCCAAAATTCGCCGTTGCAATTCCTTATATTTTAACTTTCTTCATTCATAATTCTGAAACTTTTCATACACAAATATTCTCCATGAAGTCAGCAATCACATGCCAAAGAAATATAATAAAAAGTTACGCCGGTTTTTTTTCTAAATATACTTTTCACAATTTTTGACTTTACAGCCACCATTTTTCCTAGTACAATATGCCCTAAATCTAGAAAAATGTTTTAAACAAATTCGTTGTAGCGAATTATAACCTTCGGTGTTATGCTGCTCCATTGTTGAACCATTTTATTTTGTATTATTTTTATGTTCATAGCCACTTATGCAGTCACAAATTTACGTGCGAGGGGATAGCCAAATCAGAAAATTAAAAAAAAATGGCTTTAGAAAAAAATCTTTTCCAAATTTATATGACAGATGACATCCAAATCTGAGAATAGTTTGGCATCAAAAACTCATTTTCGAGAAAATGGTTCATAGCCACTTTTGAATATAAGCCCTCGATATATATTTTGAAGAAATATTACACAAAAAACGATCAAATTCCTCGGCGATAAACTCTTCAGTCCCGCATTTTTTCTATGATTGGATAAGCTTTTTGACAAAGTATGGGTCTAAATAGGATGTCTAAAGAGTTTTGGGGTTTTTAATTTATATAGGACATGAGTAAAAGAATGTTTATTCAAAATCTTTATACGCATATTCCGATTAAATAAAAAATATTTGGAAATGTTTCTTCACTTTTATAATCCTAAATATGTATACATTCGAATAACAAATACATTGTTTTTTGTATTCGATGAAATGCAAGAAGAAACAACTAGAAATTTTAATTCCAAAAAACCAAATAATTGGTATTTTTGAGTTTCGTTTTCCTACGTAGATCCAAGTTCTCTTTTGAATAAACTTGTTACATATATACAAAAAATACTTACTTTGAAAAATATTTGACATAAGTGATAAATATAACAAAAATATTAGTAAGTTAAATCTCATTTCTTATTGTTTCGCAACTTTAAAGTAGATTTTAAAATAGAGACCTACACGCAGAGAAAAAATGCATTTCGTAGAAACGAAATTTTAGACACGTTATCATCGTTTTTTTTTTGGGAAAAATTAGTTTGTTTGCGGTAAACATGTCATCAGTTGTTGTAAATGAACAAAGAGAAATAAGTTTATGTATACCAAACAGTGTTCTTCGTTTGTCGAAATGGATTTGTATTATAATTGCAAACTCCCAAAACATTGGAAGTAACAGAAACCGTCGTTGTTGCATCTGTGATGAAAATAGGACACATCGGTTCAGATTTAGATACAGCTCCATAAAAATGTCCAATCGCAAATGTTACATCTTCGCGCTCAAGCAAATTATTTGCTTCACGGTTTTCTTATTAAATTTCCAAACTTTTATTGCAGTAGAGAATTAAAAGTTCATAATATATAGCTCTAGTCGAATGTCAAGAAGTGGTATCGATTAATAAAATGAAAATTTTCCGAACAATTTGGTGTCCGTTAGCGAAATTAGCACTACACAATCTTGAAATTGGCACAATTCGTTTGTATTTTCATAACCTTTGTCCGAAATTCAAGAAAGTGTCCAAGATTTTTTATGTAATTTTCATGTTTTCATGATTTTAATGCAAAATTACCATTTCAGACGAGTTATTTTAAAAAGACCTTAAAAATTCTATATTTTATTGCTTTAGAAAGTCTAGAAGGTATTAAAAAGTATATGTTCGAAACCTCTCTGGGGGGGTTTGAACCCCCAAACCCCCCCCCTGCGCACGGCCCTGTGCTGAAATGAAGGATACATCAAATATATTCCAATAAGGTAACCCTAAGCTACAATGACGATAAGAGCAATATTAGGAGTAATGGTAAAATACCTACGCTTGGGGCCATTACAAAATTAGAAATGTAAATATAGAATTAGACGAAGATGTCTAATAAACGATCATGGAGTATTAAATAGTATGTAGCTGTATTTACTGGAATTAATTTTCCGATTTCAAACTCAATTTTTACGTCAATGGGCCAACTCTTTATCGATTCGTTTTGATTGCTAACATAAATTATAGCTATCGTAGTCTTCTTATTTTTTTTAAACAAAGGGTCAAACGGATTAGCGATTCGCACAAAAAAACAAATAATCGCACGCACCAAGTGTACGCACATTTGGTGCCAAAAAACAACAACAACATATCAGACTCAAGAATCAAAAGCAAACAATGACTGCAACGAACACTGAACCTGTGAATCTAAGTGTCGACAGTGATGAAGATGTCCACAACTGGCAGCAAAGAGAAATAATACTGGATCACCTAATATTTATTGCCAAATAATACCTCATCGTGGTGATGCACCATTAACCTCCAACTAGTACGCAAACTGCCAATAATGATTTAGATGATAATGATATGAACGAAGCCTCTACAACTGTTCCGAAGCCACCTCCAATATTTATCCCTATGTTGCTAACATTGGTAAAATGGTAATAATTAATTATAACTCGATGCGAGATGGCCAAATTCGATTAGTTATTAATAATGTAGAGTCTTATAGAAAACATATAAAACATTTTGATATGTTTAAGATTAGCTATCATATTTTTCAATTGAAGCAACAAAGGTCATTTAGGGTGGTAATAAAGGGACTTCATCGTACGACTTCTATTTCGAATATAAAAACAATGTTGTTAGAAGCGTATGGAATGTTACAAGTCAAGTGTCAAAAGAACCACTACCTATGTTTTTCGTTGACATAGACCCAAAGGAAAATAATAAAGATATTTATGATATTCGGTATTTTGATAACGCAAGATAACACACTGCCAATTACAGAGGATGTATCAAAAGCTAATACACACAAGATAGACCAAAACGAATATAAACACCCAAGACTTAAACCATGTAAATTTTTCATAACCAACAAACAAACAATGCATCAATACTCCACAAGTACAAGATACAAACTCATGGACATATTCGAAGCAGTCAAAGATGAGCAACCCGGTATCAATAATGTTTTAGACAAAATAGAAGCAATGCTTGCTAACAAATTGAATTGACGAACACGTTGGTGAACATGAAGTCGATGCTAATGACAAAACTATGCAAGTAAATCTTGTAATTGCGGAATGGAATGCGAATGGCATTCTAAATCATATAAATGAAATAAACATTTTCCTCAAAAATTATTGTATTGATATATTGCTAGTGTCAGAAACACACTTGACAAATAAATGGATTTTTCGGATATTCCAGCTCATGGTGGGGCGGCAATTGTAGTAAATTGCAATATAAAATATGAAGTAGCAGAATATATATCGGAACCGCTTCTACAAGCAGCAGTAGTTAAAATAACATGCGAAATGCCTCGATTCAAGTTCACGTGCAATCAGTTTGAATCATTTTTAACGGTCTTGGAAATAAATTTCTTGTTGGTGGTAACTTCAACTCTAAACGTCCATAGTGGGGCTCCAGATTACCTAAAGGAAGGGAATTGTACAAGTGTGTTTCCAATAAATGTTATTTTATCCATTCATTATAGAGATCTGAAGCAATGCTTGACAAATGGTTTAATTCTGAAAAAAGTTCACCGAATTTAGTCGTTTAGTTAGAAACCATGGTTAAAAGTATATATTGATGAAAATACTAAACATAGAACGGCAGCAAAGAATAATTTTGAAAGTGATTTCTTTAAATTACTTAACAATTCTGTCTATGGAAAACCCATGGGAATGTGGATAAGAGGAATGACGTACGCATAGTAAAAAATTGGCAACAAACTAATACAAATCATTTAGGAGCCCAAGATTGGATAGCAAAAAACAAACTTCCATAGCGTAGGACATTTTTCCGAAGATGAGGTAGCAATACAAATGAAAAAAATAAAAACCGTTTACGACAAACCTATATATTTACGGTTTTGTGTATTGGACTTATCTAAGTATAAAATGTATGATTTTTATTATGGTTTTATGCAGCCCAAATTTGGTGACCAGTTAGCCCTAAATTATATGGACATAGACTCCTTTATTTATACAATATATGAAGAAGACTTATTCAAAAATTACCGAAGTCGAAATTGAGAAATATTTTGATACGTCTGAGTATCCAAAAAATTATATATTTAAGATACCACAATTAAATAAAAAAGTATTGGGTATGATGAAAGATGTGAATTGTGGGAAAATTATGACCGAATTTGTTGGGCTTCGGTCAAAAATGTACTCCTTTACGACCGAGAATGGCGAAGAAGTAAAAGAAATCAAGAAGTATAAAGGTGTAAAAAATATGTGCTAAATAAAAAAATATATATTGACGATATGTTGACATTCAAATCAAGGATACATCAAATATACACAAATAATTTAAAAAAGGTAACCCTAAGCTCCAATGACGATAAGAGAAAAATTAGGAGTGATGGTGTAAATACCTACTCTTGGGTCATTACAAAATTAGAAATGTAAATATAGAATTAGACGAAGAGATGACAAATAACAATCTTCTTGAGATAGTACAAGAAGAAGAAGATGATGACGATTTTTAATTTATAACGTTTTCATAAATATTGTATACACTTTTCACTCTATTCAATAAAAAACAATTTGGTTGTTGTTTAAAAAAATATAAAAATAAAAATATATGTAAATAAATTTGCATTCTTTTAAATATAGAAGCAAAATGGTCTTGAGCCAGAACAATATCCCAGTTCAAATCAAATATTGATTACAGACCAAAAAAATGCAAACGAAAAAACTAAAACAAATGAGCGTTGGCAAGGCAGAAGTATTGCTGGGTAACTATACCTGCATATACACATACTTACATATGCAACTCAATGAGATGCTTGTAAGATGGCATGTGTGCTTTATTACTTGGTGCGATTTTTTTAAACGCAAATTCGGCAAGTGAGTTGTGATTCTCGTTCCTTTGTGAGAATCATCTCCTTATAGAGGCCGGGTTTTGATGTTGAAAAGTCGCTGCGAAGCCACTTGAAAAGACTTTTGACATGGTCGAAATCATGATCGTGGTAGTCTGCAGCCAAGTAATAAATGTCACCATGCCATTTGTAAATAAATTTGCATTCTATTAAATATAGAAGCAAAATGGTCTTGAGCCAGGACAATATCCCAGTTCAAATCAAATATTGATTACAGACCAAAAAATGCACACGAAAAAACTAAAACAAATGAGCGTTGGCACGGCAGAAGTATTGCTGGGTAACTATACCTGCATATACACATACTTACATATGCAACTCAATGAGATGCTTGTAAGATGGCATGTGTGCTTTATTACTTGGTGCGATTTTTTTAAACGCAAATTCGGCAAGTTAGTTGTGATTCTCGTTCGTTTGTGAGAATCATCTCCTTATAGAGGCCGGGTTTGATGTTGAAAAGTCGCTGCGAAGCCACTTGAAAAGACTTTTGACATGGTCGAAATCATGATCGTGGTAGTCTGCAGCCAAGTAATAAATGTCACCATGCCATTTGTAAATAAATATGCATTCTATTAAATATAGAAGCAAAATGGTCTTGAGCCAGGACAATATCCCAGTTCAAATAAAATATAAAAATTTGATTTTATTTATTAAATTCTTAAATCATGTAAGTATAAAATTCATATAATTTTTCGTACTATTCCAGTTAGTGGTGTGTAATCTAATAAACGATCATGGAGTATTAAGCAGTATGCAGCTGTGTTTTCTGGAATTGATTTGCCGGTTTCAAACTCAATTTTTACGTGAATGGGTCCACTCTTTATCGATTCGTTTTGGTTGCTAACATCAATTACAGCTATCGTAGTCTGCTTAAAATGTTCACATGTTATGAGTGGTTGCGGTTCTCTAATGTAATAGCTTTGTTGAAACTTGGCATACACTTCATATAGAACGGCGTAACGATTTTGGTCGAAATTTAAGTTTAGATCATCATATGGATACGAATCTGAATTTAGATGCACTTTAATGTTTTTAAATTATAGCGATAAAATTTATTTCCTCTTTCTAACGCAAATAAAATGTAACGTGGTCTTTCTCTGTTAGCACTAAGCTTTACGTTCCAATTATGTTTTATTCCTCCCTGGAAAGTTGGGTTGAAATGGCAATCCCAGCTTCGGAATACTATGGGTAAGGATAGTCCATCCTTTATAGTTTTCATAATCCTTATCTTAGATGAATCCGACAGATTTACATGCGGAATTCTCCAGGTTATATTTGTAATCGATAAATTCAATGTTTCGTTTTCATCAGTTGCATAAAATGTGTTGATATCGCTTGAGCTCCGAAGGAGAATAAGATCATGCTTACTATTCAGAATCACCTTATAGTCGTCAGCAAAACCAAGTAATAGATGTAGGGGGACGTAAAAATTAAATGCACCCATCGGCAATCTTTACCATTATTCCATCCAGCATTCCTCATCATATTCTTTCAAAGTCATTTAAGGAAACATAATTCTTTTCGTGCTCGATATACCCAAATCTTTTCCTTCGTCCATACTAATGTTTCAATATTACTAAAGTTGAATAAATAGGTCAAAGCTTTTTCTATATTGCCGGCATTCGATAGCATTTAATATTTTTCTAGATTTGATTAATTCTTCCAAAACATTTCCTTCGTCCATAGTATTGACCAAGCCCACTTTTAACAGAGATATATTCAGATACTGGTAGCGAACAGAACAGCAACTGGTAGCGAACAGAACAGCAACTGGTAGCGAACAGAACAGCAACTGGTAGCGAACAGATCAGCAACTGGTAGCGAACAGATCAGCAACTTGTAGCGAACAGATCAGTAACTGGTAGCGAACAGAACAGCAACTGGTAGCGAACAGAACAGCGACTTGTATACACCGATCCAACGGTTCACCTTTTAGAATGGAGTGGTGTACGTCCGTTGCATACTAATGTTTCAATATTACTAAAGTTGAATAAATAGGTCAAAGCTTTTTCTATATTGCCGGCATTCGATAACATTTAATATTTTTCTAGATTTGATTAATTCTTCCAAAACATTTCCTTCGTCCATAGTATTGACCAAGCCCACTTTTAACAGAGATATATTCAGATACTGGTAGCGAACAGATGAGCAACTGGTATCGATATTATTATATCGTCCCATGCAGAAGTATGATCAAATGTTATTTTGTTTTTCACATGCACCGTCATCGAATAGCACGATTGAATTTGGTTTTGCTTCATCAGGTGGTACAGATAACATCTTCATTTTAAAGTGAAATAAGAGCCCTTAGATATTCTTACTTTGTCTGATGTAAGGATGCTGTAAATGATTTCAAAATTTAAACCATTTGGAGTTTCGATTAGATTAATCAATACGACGGACCCACAATTATAGCTCTTATAGAATTTGGTAGTATAGCACTGTGTCTTGTTTTATTAATATTGTTCTGTAGGAAATCTAAGTTTTCATACTGTAATATTCGTATCCTGCTTAACGAAACCCATTTTGACAACTTAACATAGAATTGGGAGAAGTTTTAATTTATGAAATTTCAGGGCAACATAATCATATAAATGTTTATTTACGCTAAAAAGTTAATAGCAAAAGAAGAGCCCATGGAAAAGGACTATTAAACAATTTAATTAATTCGCTACCATTCGAAATTCATCTACTTGCATATCAGTTTTAGGGGCCTGGAACAAAGATAGAGAAAAGATTGCAAAGGGGTGATAAAGTCATAAACGATTTGGATGCAGGCTGTAAGTTACACGATATTGCATACTCACAAACAGAAAATATTGATAAACGCCATCAAGCCGATAGAAAACTAGCTGATGAAACTTGGAGGAGAGTAAAATCTAAAGACAGCACAGTAGGTGAAAAAATGAGTGCATACATAGTAACCAACGCATTGAAAGCCAAAACAAAATTCGGCATGGGCATCGAGAAGAAAAAACAGATTAAGGGATGTGGAAATACGATTTTTAACAATGCTATTAAAATGCAAGCGGCACCTTTAATAAACAGAAGCCGGAAAAATTAAGCAGTGTCATACAAATTGAAACGAAAAGTTATTGGAAAATCGTTTAGAGGGAAGAAGTCACAAGTTACAATTCCAAGAGTTTTGAGAGTTCCTAAAGTTGGAGGATTTCTACCACTTATACCTATATTAGGGTTTCTTTAAGCCGGGATAACAAGCTGCGATAGCAAAAACGTTAATAAAAATTTAATTTTTTGCTCAAAATAAAAAAATATTTTTTCACATTGTCGCCAACTACAATATAAATATATGTATCAAAAGAAATTTTCAAAAAATATTATGTGTTGACTTTATTGGACTTAGCCTCGATAACCATAATTTTGACTTACACTGGATAATTATCCAGACTAAGTCCAAAATTTTTAACACAAAATTATTTTTGCAAAATTTGTTTTCACACACACATTGATATTGCTTTTGGTGACAATTTAAAAAAAGTTTTATTTTCAGTGACATTTTAATATTTTATTTAGATTTTTGTTATCGCAGCTTAGTTATCCAGTCTTAAAGAAAAACAGCCATATTAACTGCTCTGGGTGCTTCATCCGTCAGATTGGTCTCTTGTAACATATATGTAGCCAGTCGCGAAAATCGCTGCAATTGATGAAAAATCCAAAATTCGCCGTTGCAATTCCTTATATTTTAACTTTCTTCATTCATAATTCTGAAACTTTTCATACACAAATATTCTCCATGAAGTCAGCAATCACATGCCAAAGAAATATTTGGTTTCTCAATATAATAAAAAGTTACGCCGGTTTTTTTTCTAAATATACTTTTCAAAATTTTTGACTTTACAGCCACCATTTTTCCTAGTACAATATGCCCTAAATCTAGAAAAATGTTTTAAACAAATTCGTTGTAGCGAATTATAACCTTCGGTGTTATGCTGCTCCATTGTTGAACCATTTTATTTCTATTATTTTTATGTTCATAGCCACTTATGCAGTCACAAATTTACGTGCGAGGGGATAGCCAAATCAGAAAATTAAAAAAAAATGGCTTTAGAAAAAAATCTTTTCCAAATTTATATGACAGATGACATCCAAATCTGAGAATAGTTTGGCATCAAAAACTCGTTTTCGAGAAAATGGTTCATAGCCACTTTTGAATATAAGCCCTCGATATATATTTTGAAGAAATATTACACAAAAAACGATCAAATTCCTCGGCGATAAACTCTTCAGTCCCGCATTTTTTCTATGATTGGATAAGCTTTTTGACAAAGTATGGGTCTAAATAGGATGTCTAAAGAGTTTTGGGGTTTTTAATTTATATAGGACATGAGTAAAAGAATGTTTATTCAAAATCTTTATACGCATATTCCGATTAAATAAAAAATATTTGGAAATGTTTCTTCACTTTTATAATCCTAAATATGTATACATTCGAATAACAAATACATTGTTTTTTGTATTCGATGAAATGCAAGAAGAAACAACTAGAAATTTTAATTCCAAAAAACCAAATAATTGGTATTTTTGAGTTTCGTTTTCCTACGTAGATCCAAGTTCTCTTTTGAATAAACTTGTTACATATATACAAAATATAATAAAAATAATAAAATAAAATACTTACTTTGAAAAATATTTGACATAAGTGATAAATATAACAAAAATATTAGTAAGTTAAAACTCATTTCTTATTGTTTCGCAACTTTAAAGTAGATTTTAAAATAGAGACCTACACGCAGAGAAAAAATGCATTTCGTAGAAACGAAATTTTAGACACGTTATCATCGTTTTTTTTTTTTGGGAAAAATTAGTTTGTTTGCGGTAAACATGTCATCAGTTGTTGTAAATGAACAAAGAGAAATAAGTTTATGTATACCAAACAGTGTTCTTCGTTTGTCGAAATGGATTTGTATTATAATTGCAAACTCCCAAAACATTGGAAGTAACAGAAACCGTCGTTGTTGCATCTGTGATGAAAATAGGACACATCGGTTCAGATTTAGATACAGCTCCATAAAAATGTCCAATCGCAAATGTTACATCTTCGCGCTCAAGCAAATTATTTGCTTCACGGTTTTCTTATTAAATTTCCAAACTTTTATTGCAGTAGAGAATTAAAAGTTCATAATATATAGCTCTAGTCGAATGTCAAGAAGTGGTATCGATTAATAAAATGAAAATTTTCCGAACAATTTGGTGTCCGTTAGCGAAATTAGCACTACACAATCTTGAAATTGGCACAATTCGTTTGTATTTTCATAACCTTTGTCCGAAATTCAAGAAAGTGTCCAAGATTTTTTATGTAATTTTCATGTTTTCATGATTTTAATGCAAAATTACCATTTCAGACGAGTTATTTTAAAAAGACCTTAAAAATTCTATATTTTATTGCTTTAGAAAGTCTAGAAGGTATTAAAAAGTATATGTTCGAAACCTCTCTGGGGGGGTTTGAACCCCCAAACCCCCCCCCTGCGCACGGCCCTGTGCTGAAATGAAGGATACATCAAATATATTCCAATAAGGTAACCCTAAGCTACAATGACGATAAGAGCAATATTAGGAGTAATGGTAAAATACCTACGCTTGGGGCCATTACAAAATTAGAAATGTAAATATAGAATTAGACGAAGATGTCTAATAAACGATCATGGAGTATTAAATAGTATGTAGCTGTATTTACTGGAATTAATTTTCCGATTTCAAACTCAATTTTTACGTCAATGGGCCAACTCTTTATCGATTCGTTTTGATTGCTAACATAAATTATAGCTATCGTAGTCTTCTTATTTTTTTTAAACAAAGGGTCAAACGGATTAGCGATTCGCACAAAAAAACAAATAATCGCACGCACCAAGTGTACGCACATTTGGTGCCAAAAAACAACAACAACATATCAGACTCAAGAATCAAAAGCAAACAATGACTGCAACGAACACTGAACCTGTGAATCTAAGTGTCGACAGTGATGAAGATGTCCACAACTGGCAGCAAAGAGAAATAATACTGGATCACCTAATATTTATTGCCAAATAATACCTCATCGTGGTGATGCACCATTAACCTCCAACTAGTACGCAAACTGCCAATAATGATTTAGATGATAATGATATGAACGAAGCCTCTACAACTGTTCCGAAGCCACCTCCAATATTTATCCCTATGTTGCTAACATTGGTAAAATGGTAATAATTAATTATAACTCGATGCGAGATGGCCAAATTCGATTAGTTATTAATAATGTAGAGTCTTATAGAAAACATATAAAACATTTTGATATGTTTAAGATTAGCTATCATATTTTTCAATTGAAGCAACAAAGGTCATTTAGGGTGGTAATAAAGGGACTTCATCGTACGACTTCTATTTCGAATATAAAAACAATGTTGTTAGAAGCGTATGGAATGTTACAAGTCAAGTGTCAAAAGAACCACTACCTATGTTTTTCGTTGACATAGACCCAAAGGAAAATAATAAAGATATTTATGATATTCGGTATTTTGATAACGCAAGATAACACACTGCCAATTACAGAGGATGTATCAAAAGCTAATACACACAAGATAGACCAAAACGAATATAAACACCCAAGACTTAAACCATGTAAATTTTTCATAACCAACAAACAAACAATGCATCAATACTCCACAAGTACAAGATACAAACTCATGGACATATTCGAAGCAGTCAAAGATGAGCAACCCGGTATCAATAATGTTTTAGACAAAATAGAAGCAATGCTTGCTAACAAATTGAATTGACGAACACGTTGGTGAACATGAAGTCGATGCTAATGACAAAACTATGCAAGTAAATCTTGTAATTGCGGAATGGAATGCGAATGGCATTCTAAATCATATAAATGAAATAAACATTTTCCTCAAAAATTATTGTATTGATATATTGCTAGTGTCAGAAACACACTTGACAAATAAATGGATTTTTCGGATATTCCAGCTCATGGTGGGGCGGCAATTGTAGTAAATTGCAATATAAAATATGAAGTAGCAGAATATATATCGGAACCGCTTCTACAAGCAGCAGTAGTTAAAATAACATGCGAAATGCCTCGATTCAAGTTCACGTGCAATCAGTTTGAATCATTTTTAACGGTCTTGGAAATAAATTTCTTGTTGGTGGTAACTTCAACTCTAAACGTCCATAGTGGGGCTCCAGATTACCTAAAGGAAGGGAATTGTACAAGTGTGTTTCCAATAAATGTTATTTTATCCATTCATTATAGAGATCTGAAGCAATGCTTGACAAATGGTTTAATTCTGAAAAAAGTTCACCGAATTTAGTCGTTTAGTTAGAAACCATGGTTAAAAGTATATATTGATGAAAATACTAAACATAGAACGGCAGCAAAGAATAATTTTGAAAGTGATTTCTTTAAATTACTTAACAATTCTGTCTATGGAAAACCCATGGGAATGTGGATAAGAGGAATGACGTACGCATAGTAAAAAATTGGCAACAAACTAATACAAATCATTTAGGAGCCCAAGATTGGATAGCAAAAAACAAACTTCCATAGCGTAGGACATTTTTCCGAAGATGAGGTAGCAATACAAATGAAAAAAATAAAAACCGTTTACGACAAACCTATATATTTACGGTTTTGTGTATTGGACTTATCTAAGTATAAAATGTATGATTTTTATTATGGTTTTATGCAGCCCAAATTTGGTGACCAGTTAGCCCTAAATTATATGGACATAGACTCCTTTATTTATACAATATATGAAGAAGACTTATTCAAAAATTACCGAAGTCGAAATTGAGAAATATTTTGATACGTCTGAGTATCCAAAAAATTATATATTTAAGATACCACAATTAAATAAAAAAGTATTGGGTATGATGAAAGATGTGAATTGTGGGAAAATTATGACCGAATTTGTTGGGCTTCGGTCAAAAATGTACTCCTTTACGACCGAGAATGGCGAAGAAGTAAAAGAAATCAAGAAGTATAAAGGTGTAAAAAATATGTGCTTGATAAATATAGTATAGCCAACTACAGAGACTGTATGCTAAATAAAAAAATATATATTGACGATATGTTGACATTCAAATCAAGGATACATCAAATATACACAAATAATTTAAATAAGGTAACCCTAAGCTCCAATTACGATAAGAGAAAAATTAGGAGTGATGGTGTAAATACCTACTCTTGGGTCATTACAAAATTAGAAATGTAAATATAGAATTAGACGAAGAGATGACAAATAACAATCTTCTTGAGATAGTACAAGAAGAAGAAGATGATGACGATTTTTAATTTATAACGTTTTCATAAATATTGTATACACTTTTCACTCTATTCAATAAAAAACAATTTGGTTGTTGTTTAAAAAAATATAAAAATAAAAATATATGTAAATAAATTTGCATTCTTTTAAATATAGAAGCAAAATGGTCTTGAGCCAGAACAATATCCCAGTTCAAATCAAATATTGATTACAGACCAAAAAAATGCAAACGAAAAAACTAAAACAAATGAGCGTTGGCAAGGCAGAAGTATTGCTGGGTAACTATACCTGCATATACACATACTTACATATGCAACTCAATGAGATGCTTGTAAGATGGCATGTGTGCTTTATTACTTGGTGCGATTTTTTTAAACGCAAATTCGGCAAGTGAGTTGTGATTCTCGTTCCTTTGTGAGAATCATCTCCTTATAGAGGCCGGGTTTTGATGTTGAAAAGTCGCTGCGAAGCCACTTGAAAAGACTTTTGACATGGTCGAAATCATGATCGTGGTAGTCTGCAGCCAAGTAATAAATGTCACCATGCCATTTGTAAATAAATTTGCATTCTATTAAATATAGAAGCAAAATGGTCTTGAGCCAGGACAATATCCCAGTTCAAATCAAATATTGATTACAGACCAAAAAATGCACACGAAAAAACTAAAACAAATGAGCGTTGGCACGGCAGAAGTATTGCTGGGTAACTATACCTGCATATACACATACTTACATATGCAACTCAATGAGATGCTTGTAAGATGGCATGTGTGCTTTATTACTTGGTGCGATTTTTTTAAACGCAAATTCGGCAAGTTAGTAGTGATTCTCGTTCGTTTGTGAGAATCATCTCCTTATAGAGGCCGGGTTTGATGTTGAAAAGTCGCTGCGAAGCCACTTGAAAAGACTTTTGACATGGTCGAAATCATGATCGTGGTAGTCTGCAGCCAAGTAATAAATGTCACCATGCCATTTGTAAATAAATATGCATTCTATTAAATATAGAAGCAAAATGGTCTTGAGCCAGGACAATATCCCAGTTCAAATAAAATATAAAAATTTGATTTTATTTATTAAATTCTTAAATCATGTAAGTATAAAATTCATATAATTTTTCGTACTATTCCAGTTAGTGGTGTGTAATCTAATAAACGATCATGGAGTATTAAGCAGTATGCAGCTGTGTTTTCTGGAATTGATTTGCCGGTTTCAAACTCAATTTTTACGTGAATGGGTCCACTCTTTATCGATTCGTTTTGGTTGCTAACATCAATTACAGCTATCGTAGTCTGCTTAAAATGTTCACATGTTATGAGTGGTTGCGGTTCTCTAATGTAATAGCTTTGTTGAAACTTGGCATACACTTCATATAGAACGGCGTAACGATTTTGGTCGAAATTTAAGTTTAGATCATCATATGGATACGAATCTGAATTTAGATGCACTTTAATGTTTTTAAATTATAGCGATAAAATTTATTTCCTCTTTCTAACGCAAATAAAATGTAACGTGGTCTTTCTCTGTTAGCACTAAGCTTTACGTTCCAATTATGTTTTACTCCTCCCTGGAAAGTTGGGTTGAAATGGCAATCCCAGCTTCGGAATACTATGGGTAAGGATAGTCCATCCTTTATAGTTTTCATAATCCTTATCTTAGATGAATCCGACAGATTTACATGCGGAATTCTCCAGGTTATATTTGTAATCGATAAATTCAATGTTTCGTTTTCATCAGTTGCATAAAATGTGTTGATATCGCTTGAGCTCCGAAGGAGAATAAGATCATGCTTACTATTCAGAATCACCTTATAGTCGTCAGCAAAACCAAGTAATAGATGTAGGGGGACGTAAAAATTAAATGCACCCATCGGCAATCTTTACCATTATTCCATCCAGCATTCCTCATCATATTCTTTCAAAGTCATTTAAGGAAACATAATTCTTTTCGTGCTCGATATACCCAAATCTTTTCCTTCGTCCATACTAATGTTTCAATATTACTAAAGTTGAATAAATAGGTCAAAGCTTTTTCTATATTGCCGGCATTCGATAGCATTTAATATTTTTCTAGATTTGATTAATTCTTCCAAAACATTTCCTTCGTCCATAGTATTGACCAAGCCCACTTTTAACAGAGATATATTCAGATACTGGTAGCGAACAGAACAGCAACTGGTAGCGAACAGAACAGCAACTGGTAGCGAACAGAACAGCAACTGGTAGCGAACAGATCAGCAACTGGTAGCGAACAGATCAGCAACTTGTAGCGAACAGATCAGTAACTGGTAGCGAACAGAACAGCAACTGGTAGCGAACAGAACAGCGACTTGTATACACCGATCCAACGGTTCACCTTTTAGAATGGAGTGGTGTACGTCCGTTGCATACTAATGTTTCAATATTACTAAAGTTGAATAAATAGATCAAAGCTTTTTCTATATTGCCCGCATTCAATAGCATTTAATATTTTTCTAGATTTGGTTAATTCTTCCAAAACATTTCCTTCGTCCATAGTATTGACCAAGCCCACTTTTAACAGAGATATATTCAGATACTGGTAGCGAACAGAACAGCAACTGGTAGCGAACAGATCAGCAACTTGTAGTGAACAGATCAGCAACTGGTAGCGAACAGAACAGCAACGGGTAGCGAACAGAACAGCAACGGGTAGCGAAAAGAACAGCAACTGGTAGCGAACAGAACAGCAACTTGTATACACCGATCCAACAGTTCACCTTTTAGAATGGAGTGGTGTACGTCCGTAATGTTTCAATATTACTAAAGTTGAATAAATAGGTCAAAGCTTTTTCTATATTGCCGGCATTCGATAGCATTTAATATTTTTCTAGATTTGATTAATTCTTCCAAAACATTTCCTTCGTCCATAGTATTGACCAAGCCCACTTTTAACAGAGATATATTCAGATACTGGTAGCGAACAGATGAGCAACTGGTATCGATATTATTATATCGTCCCATGCAGAAGTATGATCAAATGTTATTTTGTTTTTCACATGCACCGTCATCGAATAGCACGATTGAATTTGGTTTTGCTTCATCAGGTGGTACAGATAACATCTTCATTTTAAAGTGAAATAAGAGCCCTTAGATATTCTTACTTTGTCTGATGTAAGGATGCTGTAAATGATTTCAAAATTTAAACCATTTGGAGTTTCGATTAGATTAATCAATACGACGGACCCACAATTATAGCTCTTATAGAATTTGGTAGTATAGCACTGTGTCTTGTTTTATTAATATTGTTCTGTAGGAAATCTAAGTTTTCATACTGTAATATTCGTATCCTGCTTAACGAAACCCATTTTGACAACTTAACATAGAATTGGGAGAAGTTTTAATTTATGAAATTTCAGGGCAACATAATCATATAAATGTTTATTTACGCTAAAAAGTTAATAGCAAAAGAAGAGCCCATGGAAAAGGACTATTAAACAATTTAATTAATTCGCTACCATTCGAAATTCATCTACTTGCATATCAGTTTTAGGGGCCTGGAACAAAGATAGAGAAAAGATTGCAAATGGGTGATAAAGTCATAAACGATTTGGATGCAGGCTGTAAATTACACGATATTGCATACTCACAAACAGAAAATATTGATAAACGCCATCAAGCCGATAGAAAACTAGCTGATGAAACTTGGAAAAATGAGTGCATACATAGTAACCAACGCATTGAAAGCCAAAACAAAATTCGGCATGGGCATCGAGAAGAAAAAACAGATTAAGGGATGTGGAAATACGATTTTTAACAATGCTATTAAAATGCAAGCGGCACCTTTAATAAACAGAAGCCGGAAAAATTACAAATTGAAACGAAAAGTTATTGGAAAATCGTTTAGAGGGAAGAAGTCACAAGTTACAATTCCAAGAGTTTTGAGAGTTCCTAAAGTTGGAGGATTTCTACCACTTATACCTATATTAGGGTTTCTTTAAGCCGGGATAACAAGCTGCGATAGCAAAAACGTTAATAAAAATTTAATTTTTTGCTCAAAATAAAAAAATATTTTTTCACATTGTCGCCAACTACAATATAAATATATGTATCAAAAGAAATTTTCAAAAAATATTATGTGTTGACTTTATTGGACTTAGCCTCGATAACCATAATTTTGACTTACACTGGATAATTATCCAGGCTAAGTCCAAAATTTTTAACACAAAATTATTTTTGCAAAATTTGTTTTCACACACACATTGATATTGCTTTTGGTGACAATTTAAAAAAAGTTTTATTTTCAGTGACATTTTAATATTTTATTTAGATTTTTGTTATCGCAGCTTAGTTATCCAGTCTTAAAGAAAAACAGCCATATTAACTGCTCTGGATGCTTTGGCCAGCGGTGGTTAAGCAATCGCAGAAGCAAATCTCAACAAAAAATTAAAAAAAAACAGCTTGAAGTGAACTCTAGACATAATAAATATATTAAGGCTATTTCTATGGGTAAAGGACTTTATCTTAAACAATACAAGAAAGGATATGAACTCTTCTACGATCGTGCATCAAAAAACCAATAGAGCAGCTACCCAGACAACCACTGACTGATGTCGATTTAAAAATATTTGGACAAAAGTATATTCCATATTTTAGAGGAGTCTACATGAGGGACAGACTCCCAAAAAATGGAATAATTAATTTAGACTCATATACAGGGTAGCTTACTACACAAATCAGAATATTATTGAATATTTTGATAGTTTCGGAAATCTCCAACCGTTTGTGGATGTGTTGCGTTATATGGGAGATAATATAACTTATAATATTAACAAAAGGGAACAAAATTTCGGTTCTTTCAACTGTAGACATTTATGTTTGCAGTATTTATCTAAATGTACATAAATAATGTTCAAATTCGAAATAAAAGCGATATCTCCGATGTTGTCTCGATCAATAGCTTTTCAACTCCACAAGTGAAATGTTTAAATTCGACAGAACCGAGGTCGCAGTAGTTGACTTCCAATATTGTCATGGAAATGAGAAGATCATATATATATCAAGGAACTAGCTTTTATGTGTGGAACATATGTGGTGCCAAACTACTTTTTATTTGGAGCCCATTTTAATAGCAGAGAAAACACAAGAGATTGATATAAGCGAAACGTGTATTGCAAGAAATTTTTAAACGGACTGATTGGATGGATGACACATTAGATTATTGCAGTGTTGAAGACGTACTTTCCCAACTTAATAGTTTTAAATACATATTTATCGTTGTAAAGGTTATAAAGGATTCTGGAAAAATTATATTAATACAAATATTATAAATTTAGAGAATCAAATGCGTTCGAGAAATCGAATAAATTATTTTACTGGTTTTCCAAATCATAACAATATGAAAGACGCTATCAATAATTTGTTCGCAATTTTTGTTTTTATAGAACAGAACGATATTAAATTGGTGAATTAATTTGAGAAATAAAAGATTAAAAATGTTAATAAATTTTTGTTTTTATTTATCTTAGTTTGCGTTTATTAGTTGATAAATGTAAAGGATCAGAATACAAATTAAATGCTCAAACTGCACTGGTGATTGAGGCACAGCATTTCGATGTACAATTTCCATATTTTGAACGTCACATACATCATAAGAGGGCTCAGGTAGTATGCTATCCAACTGGTTGAGATTTGTGGGCACATTGTTGGTGGGATGTCGTCTCAACAATGAACAACTGGGAGACCAACGTATATGTTCAGATATTGGCTAATCGTCACGATGCCAATGATCAATTTCCACTTCACAAAAATAGCATTTAGTTTTACCCAAGACACCCATATAAAATATGCCAGTCATAGCTAATTCACGATAATTAATGAAATCCCGTGGCAAATTTTCAAACGTTTTGAAATTCACGGTGGAAACTGACTGTTGTGCAATAACACTGTATAAAATGTTCTAACTCAAGAGAATTCATAATCGCCTCTGAGCTGTACATTTGAAAGACTTCTTCCCCCTTCCTCCATCCAAGTCGTACACTACTCACTCACGCCTGGCTCACCTACGAAGATCTTTGCAACGATCTCCCTCGGCCTCCCACGTACATTCGCACATACATACACGTACATTAGCGAATACTCACAGTCGGATATACATATACATCCTTTGAAGTGGTGGGCGGTACCATGGTGATAACGCCATTTTGTTTATTGAACACCGTGTTGAACACGTGTACGATTAACTAGAGGTAGGTTGATGCGAATAATAGCGTAAAGGTAGACGCCGTGGAAAGAGGTGGTGAGCACGTACACGAGGCACTTGTTTTAGTGTTGTGGAAAAATTGCTTTTGCTTACGTGTGTCATCTAGTCTAGGGTTTTTCAAATTCAAAAGATCAAAATCAAAAGAGAAATGGTGATAACGTAATTTTATTTGTTGGCTAGCGTGTAGAGGAATGTGAATAAGAGCGTAAAGAACGCGCCGTGGAAAGAGGTGGTGAGCACGTGCTCTAGTGTCGTGGAAAGATGTTGGTTGGTTTTGATTACGTGTGATATCTAGTCTAGCGTGTTGTTCTACCGATTTGTGGTTGTTTGGAGGGAACGGTTTTTTTGTAATGTTTTTATTAGGGTTGTCCATGTCCATATCGGTGGTTAGCAGTGTAAGTTAGTTTATCTAAATCTGAGCATTTTCTTCGTTGGGATGTTAAATACGGATATTGTATGTATTTCGAATAAATAGGTTTTTCCCACCCAAGAAGATTGAGCTTTTTACTGAGAAGGATTTGTGATATGTAATCGTGTCTGTTCATATCTTATTCGTCACTTGTAATTTTCGTAAATTGTCTAATAACTTGGTGGATGAAAGGACAATATATTGTTACAATTTAATAACACAGTGATGACTAAAACAAAACATTTTCGTAGTTATATCAGTAAGTCCTCGTGAGGTCATTGAACGAATGTGAATCATATCAAGATTCTGTTTGACCCTTTTTCTAAGAAGGTTTTGTAGGTTTCGATTTTGTCTGTTGGTGGTGAAATTAGAGCATGTTTGTCCATATCTTATTTGTCAATCGGTGGTGAACGTGTGTATGTATGTATATATGTGTGAGATGTACCCGATTTATTCGAAAAAAGAATATCTATATAATTATATAATTTCGAGTTATTTAACTTAAAAAATTTAACTCTAAAAAATAAAGCAGTTGAAAGAAAATAATATCAAAAAATAAAAATAGCTCCTATCACTTATATAAATTAAAGTAGTCCAAAGTTTGTGGGTTTTATTTAGGATTAGCTCTCGCTTAATCCTTCTTTATTTGACCGGTATGACCGAGTTCTTTGAGTTCCGTTAGTAAACTAAAACTAAACCTAGCTTAAATATTGTCTCGAAGATATCGCTGCCCATTGCCGTTGCTACTAAGTGGATCAGGCAGAATGCCTGACGTAGCTACTCGTGTGTGGTGTCGTGTTGCCTTAACATAAAGATGTTGCTGCCCGTTGCCGTTGTTACTATGGAAGCAAGCCAGCATGCTTGACGTGTTGTTCATGTGTGGTGTAGAGTTGCTCGAGAGGCCGCAGACATGGTGTCAGCAAAATAACGGTGGGAATGCAAATTAATAAAATCACGGAGTTAACTGTAGCGTGTTAACTCCTCCCTCGCTTAAGCGAGAGCCGTCCTCGGATCTTCCGAAACTGTCAATGGCAGCTTGGATGGCACAGCTCTGCAGATCCCTCTCTCGTCTCCGGCGTAATTTGGCGAAGCAATATACGATCACAGCCGCCACCATTATGAGGGTGAACGTAGCTGGACCCGCGATCAGCGTATTTTTAATATTCCCGATGATTCTCAAGTTCTCTACGCTTAACCTTTTGAGATACGGCAGACTTAATAATTCCTCATGGCCAGTTATGTTGATACTCGTAATCGCTGCTGAGCCAGGTATTTTAAATGGCAACCCCTTTGTATTTTCATAGGTGGTTCCATTAATTTGGATCTCACCCTCGAAGGTAATTAAGAACGTTCCCGTGATTGTTTTGGTGTTTTCTGTGGTTCTTACTCTGGCAGTGTTGTCGTTGACTATGATGATGCCGTCGTCGACGACGACGACTGGCTCGAGGTGGCTAGGTCGGGTAGTGCAGTGAGCTAGGCGGCCGGAGTGGACTTGTTGGGCACATGAGGGATGGGGCAGCTCTCTACAAAATGTTGACGTGAGTGTGGCAGTACAATGCCCTATCGCAAGTATTTCGTTCTCGCAATCGGCAACGGTGTTCTCGTCAAAGTGCAGGACCTTTTCGTTATGCTGAACTGGAAACAATATTATTTTCTTACATACTATTCTTGGTCTAGGGTACTTAATTAGGAAATGTAGGAAATCATTATCTAATAAGACCTTAACGTATGAAGACTCCATTATATCTGTTACAGTTGTGTTAGTAGAGTATCGGTACATAATTTTTCTTAAGTCTTCAGAATCTAAAAGTAAAGGATTTATAATCCCTATCTTTGCAAGGGTGACGGACAACAGCAATGTCTCGATTTCCGAAATAATAATCCTATTTCTGGCCAATAGTGTTTCATACAAATGGCCCGTATCGATCTGTCCTTTTCCTGATTCTCTTATTATATTATTGACAGCATCTGTCAGCCTATTTATCTGGTCCTGCGTCTTTGTATTTATGGCTATCTGCGTATTTTCCGCATTTATTAGTTCTTGCTGTTTGAATTTCAGATTCTCAAAGTCGTCAAAATCTGGTGTCCCGGCGATCACTTTAAGGGCCGTACCTAATACATTAATGCTTCTAGCGTGCCTGTGGTGGACGTTTAGTGACGCCAAAAGATTCACTATGTGTTGTACATCGGACACCATTAGTCTCTTCATGTGGGATAGGGGAAAATGGTCTGTGAGTCGTGTCGTTTCCTCAGCTATCTCTGCGTACCTGGTCAAGTTCGAACTATGTCTTAGGTAGTCGAAGTCCCGCCAAATGATGACACTACCGTCCATAATGGGAATGTAGTCCGAGTTAGTGTAGTTCGTTAATTTTGGTGTCGTTGGCCATATGAGTACTGTCACGGTCAAAATCCTAAAAGATGAAGTTAGAAACAAAATAGTCATAAACGAGGAAACGATGGTAGGATGACTTCTTTATCTCAAGTTGTCCTTATGGACCACCCTCCCTTTAATAAGAACCGTAGTTCCCAAGTCTGCTTCTACTTTTTCTTCAGAATATAGTGGGGTAAGTTTATTTCCTAACCTCCTGTTGTTTTTGACCAATACAGACTCTCCCAATTGAAACGTTCTATTCTGCCTGGAAATATTGTTTCTTTCCAATAACGCCCGTTGAGCCTCTGTTATTCTTTCTCTTATCTCCTCCCTAATGTCAGAAGATGCGGAGTATATTACGTCAATCGGTCTTTTCTTCGTCACAGAGTGAATTGTCCGATTATACCGTACCGTTGCAAGTAAAATGATTTCAACCGTGCTGTCGATCTTCTTTTCCAATTTAAGGCACCTTGCGATCTCCAGAAGAGTACTGTGGAACCGCTCGACTTGTCCGTTCGAAGTGCTATGAAGGGGGGGCGCGTTTGCAACCGAAACACCAAACTGGTTCCGTAGCATGGATGTAATAGTTTCGGATTTTAGTGATGGTTCATTGTCGCAGTAAATATTTTTTGTGTCCGGGAAAAAATTCATTAACTGTATAATTGGGGGCGTCAAATCTACAATAGTGCGCGAAGGAATTACCTGAACCACAGCGAATTTAGAAAACTTGTCAATACACGTGAGAAAGTATTTTTTGTCGGTGGAAAATATATCAATGTGTAGCATTTCCCCCGGATAAGATGGTATAGGGGTTGCACCAATCTCTTGTCTACACGGGTGCCTATCGTATTTCGCCTTTGTACAGATCCTACAATTTGCCACGACCTCGCTTGCTAACTTAGACATTCTCGGAAAGTAATAGTCAAGGAGGATTTGCTTGACATTTTCTTGAGCCGCCCTGTGAGCTCGGTTATGTTCCGTATTGACTATTTCTGTCTGCTCATTTTTGTCGAAAATGTCCAACACCATTTTCTTACAGTACCAGAATTTGGTAGATGGGAAGCATCTAACCAGTTCGTGTTGAATGGTAGCCAACGTTGGCAAATCGCAATGTATTGCGTTCACCACGTTTGGGTTCACTGCCAGTTTGGCCTCTTCGATAAGAGCGTTCTTATCCGAGAATTCGATGACATGTCGAGTTTTTTCAGAGAATAAAATGAAGTTTTTCTTTCTCGCGAATAGTGCTTCTTCCAAGACTATTTGGTTTCTGAAACAGTTTAGGGGTTTGTCCGTCGTTTCGATCGTGTATGTAAAGGAACCCTCGCTGTGAACGGTCGCAACATCGGAATGTGTTTCCTGTTCCAAGATATGGATATTCTGACGTGACAAAGCGTCCGCGACGTAATTCTCCTTACCAGGCTTGTATAAAATCTTTGCATTTTGTCCGTCTATAAATGTTTTCCAGCGCTTAATCTTAGCGTTAGGGTTTCGTTCTGAAACTGCAAACGTAAGTGGCTGGTGGTCCGTATAAATATTCAAGTCTCTCACGCCATAGAGATAGTTCCTAAGTTTCCCCAGTGCCCACACTATGGCCAGCAATTCGCGTTCATTTGTAGCAAAGTTCAGTTCTCTGTCTTTAAGTGTTCTGGAGATCATGGTGATCGGTCTACCCCCTTGTGACAGAACTGCCCCCAAACCCAATGAAGAAGCATCTGTAGTCAAATCGAATGGCTTCTTAAAGTCTGGGTAAAGGAGTAAAACATCCTCGGAGGCTAACATCTCCCTTAGCTTGTCAAAAGCCTGAGCTTGACTCCCATTAAAATCCACCCGGATTTTCTTGGACTGATGGGCACTGACTTTGCCATTTTCACCCTTCAATATATCGGTAAGAGGCTTTGCTATTGAGGCAAAATTCTTAATAAAACACCTGTAATAACTTGCTAATCCTAAAAACGATCTTACGTTGAACAGCGTCGTTGGGCGTTCATAGTTACGGATTGCATTCACTTTATCGGGACTCGTCCTGATGCCATCTCTGGATACGACAAATCCGAGGTATTCGACACTTTTCTTAAAAAAATTTGACTTTTCCCTAGAGACCCTCATATTTGCCTCATACAGTCGACGCAGTACCCATCCAACATGTCTGACATGCTCATCTTCGTTTTCCGAGAAAATTATCACGTCGTCCACGTAGACGTAGCATGTTCTCCCTATCTGCTCCCTAAGGACGTCGTCAATTGCTCTCTGAAAAATACTGGGAGCATTTTTCAAGCCGAAAGGCAATCTGCAGAATTCGTATTTCCCGTTTCCAACGGAAAATGCAGTCTTCTCCCTATCCTGTTCTGCGAGAGATATTTGATGGAACCCGGATTTTAAATCAAGAGTGGTGAAATATCTAGCCCTGCCCAGGTTTGACAGAATAACCGCCACATCCGGAATAGGGTATTTGTCGTCAACGGTCTTTTGATTTAATTTCCTAAAGTCGATGACGAGCCGTTTCTTGGCATTGCCATATTCATCCTTGCCTTTCTTATCGACCACCCAGACCGGGTTGTTATATGGCGACCTAGATGGCCTGATTATGCCATTTTTCAGTAAGTCCCGCACTTCGCCATTAACGAAGTCAGCCACGCCCATTGGGTAGGGATACAATTTTGAGTAGATCGGTTCGTCATTTTCAGTGCGGATAGTTGCCACGACATTCGTATTATAAGGCAGCGCTTCGTTAGGATTCGCAAAAACTCCTAAAACATTTTTCATCATTTGTTGAAAATTTTTGGCAACGGTTTGAGGCACTATTATGTCCTCCACCTGTGTAAAGTTCACATTGGCACATTTCAAAAATTTAATCTCTTCTGAACCAAATTTTGTCTGGATTTCCTTGTTCTTAAAATCTAACTTTGCACTTGTCTGCGTTAGCAAATCAAGGCCAATTATACCATCGAAGGTTGAAAGTGACGGCAATATGAAAAATGCAGTATTTGTATTAAATAAGTTGATAGTACACTTCTTATTGACCGTGTTAAAACCATGGATTGATTTCACTAGGAATGGTTTGTCTACCGGAACTATATTACCAAGTTCCTTTAGGGGTTTTATGTAGTTCTTGGATGCTCCTGTGTCAATTAATAGTCTAATAGTTCTCCCTGCGACTGTCCTTTCTATGAACGGTAGCAGAGAGTTTTGTCTAAAAAATTAATCTGGTCGAAATCTTCTTCATCATCGATCTCTGATGCCACCGACTCCGCTTTCTCCTGATATTCGTTTGGATCCTGTTCGTCTGTTTCCTGCGAAACAAAATTGATCCTTTGCTGTTTAGGACCTGTGAATCTAGCAGAGCCATTATGTTGTCTCTTCAACGCTTGTCCGGAGGCCTCATTATTAAAATACTGAGCCCGCGATGGTTCAGCGTGTTGTCCCCGCACCTCGTTGTCATGGTACGGTAAGTGAGATGGACGACTATTGCCCGCCCGGAATTTTGTCGATTGCCTAAATCGTACAGAATCATCAACATCCATTGGTTGGACGGGATCCTCCCTCTGGGGAGAATTGCTGCGATAGCCCTGACGTTTTGAAAAATGTGGATTTTTAAACGCTTGGCCACCTGAAAAATTGTTCCTATTCTGTCGTTTCTCCTCAAGGGATTTTGCGTAGTTGGTAGCAAAAATGTATCTCTCGTGATTAGACTCAACCTCCTGCGCTAATGCCAGAGCCGAAGGTAAATCGTTCGGCCGGGCCGAAAAAAGGACATCACTCAACCCCTTTTTAGTTCCAGATATAAACACCCGGAGTGCATCCATTCTATACTTCTCATTTATGGATGCCGCAGTGGACCTGTCATATGTCATGATGGTCTTGTTCGTCAAAAGAGTAAGTTTTTTCTCGACCTCATCGTAAAATTGCAACAGAGTCATATTCCCTTGACGGAGAATGGAAAGCTCCTGTTCAATCAAATAAATAGGGCGTTTGTCAGAGTACGTGAAATCAAGGCGATCAATGATTGCCCTCGACTACTTCTTCTAACACAGATTGTTCCCTACTCATGAACTACGGCCCTTGCAAAGATTTACAATGTTGTCCTATTTTCAAGTAATTCTACTTACACAATAATATAATCTATCATTATTCCTTGATGCCGTTGTTGCCTTTGATGCTGTTGTTGCTTTTGATGTTGTTGTTGCTTTTGATATGCTGTTGTTGCTTTTGATTCCGTTGTTGCTTTTGATGCTGTTGTTGCTTTTGATGTTGTTGTTTTGTTGCTTTTGATGCTGCTGTTGCTTTTGATTCCGTTGTTGCTTTTGATTCCGTTGTTGTTTTTGATGCTGTTGTTGCTTTTGATGTTGTTTTGTTGCTTTTGATGCTGTTGTTGCTTTTATTTTTATTCTTGTCTTTCAAAGGTAAAGGTTTTACACTTTTTTGAATTTTGTCCTTGATAATCAATCACTTCACTGTTGTTCAACAATAATATGATCTATCATTACTCTTTGAAGCTGTTGTTGCTTTTATTTTTACTCTTGTCTTTCAAAGGTAAGGGTTTTAGTTGACCTTTTTTAATTTTTGTTCTTGGTAATCAACCACTTCACTGTTGTTCACTAAAACTTTTCACTAAAGCCCCACGTTGGGCGCCAATTAAAGTAGTCCAAAGTTTGTGGGTTTTATTTAGGATTAGCTCTCGCTTAATCCTTCTTTATTTGACCGGTATGACCGAGTTCTTTGAGTTCCGTTAGTAAACTAAAACTAAACCTAGCTTAAATATTGTCTCGAAGATATCGCTGCCCATTGCCGTTGCTACTAAGTGGATCAGGCAGAATGCCTGACGTAGCTACTCGTGTGTGGTGTCGTGTTGCCTTAACATAAAGATGTTGCTGCCCGTTGCCGTTGTTACTATGGAAGCAAGCCAGCATGCTTGACGTGTTGTTCATGTGTGGTGTAGAGTTGCTCGAGAGGCCGCAGACATGGTGTCAGCAAAATAACGGTGGGAATGCAAATTAATAAAATCACGGAGTTAACTGTAGCGTGTTAACTTATATGTTCTTTATACAATGATGCTTATAATGTACAACAAGCTTATCAAAAGCATGTGAAAGAGCATTGTCCTTTATGTGGTAAAATTGTGGATGATGTGTATGCGATGAGAGATCATCAAAAGTTTGTTCACCTCAATGATATGACAGCATCGAGAGGAAAGAGAATGTTACAAATGGATATGCAACTGAATATGAAGAAAGCTAGATTAGACTAGAATATATTCCATTGACTAGTGCACAATATCACAATGTGCCGCAGGAATACCAATATTTTTTGAACAACCTCAACTTAAGCGATATCCGTCTATACAACAACAGTAACAGTATCAGAAACAGCAGCAACAACATGAGCAACACCCTACAGTATGTACCTCAAACAATATGATCAACCACCAACCCCCTCAATATTACAATTCACATTCAGCAAATTGTCAACCTATTGTGGAAACAACTTCAACTACTCCACCTCGTCTGATTGCAGCAATCAAAACAAGTACGGTTTGTGAAGATTGTATCGTAGAGGTAAAAAAATATGTTCATGTGTGTACAGAAGAACACCACAGAAATGTTACAAACAATATCAGTAAAGAGCAATATCAATAATCGTATTGAGAGATATGAATACATCAATTCAAAGGGTTCTTTAAATTGATGTATTCAGAATTTTTGCTGAAACAAAAATAGTTTGTTAAAACTATTAAACTTGCGATTAGTTGATCATAACACATTAAAATGTAATATGGAACTAATCGCTGAATATATTAAACCAGCTGTGGAAACTAAAACTACATTCAAACCTAACGATGAAAAACATCGCACGACTTCTACGGGTGAAAAAACGAGTGGTGTTGTCGAGTTGACTCCACCCAAAACCTTCAACCATATGGCTAAAATGACTCTGCTAACCAGAGGTGATGATATTGAGCTTCTATTTAATGATCAAATTGATAGCATAAGAAACAAAATGACACAATTCCAAGAGAGAGATTCAGGATGGGCATTACAAAAAATATTGAACCTAACCATCAATATAAATAAATCATTCTTCGTTGACAAGGGGATCACAATATTTAAAAACTCCTGAAATTCTATCAAAAAAGGAAGAATGTATAAATATCATCAACACAGCAGATGAATTCTGCTTCAAATGGAGTATTGTCGCAGCATTAGACACAAAACGTGCCAAACCATCTCGAACGAGTTCGTACAGTGTTGATATCAACAACGATATCATACGTGTTAAATTTAAAAATTTGAAATTTCCTCTAGCTATTCAGCATGTTCAAATGTTTGAAGCTAACAACGAGGATATCAGTGTCAACGTTTTCGGATATGAGAAAAATTAAATTGTGGCACCTTTCCATCTAACAAAAAATGAGAATAATAACCACATAAATTTAATGCTTCTTTATGAGGAGGGGATTTTCCATTACATCTGTATAAGGAATATGTCAATGTTTTAAACTTAAAAATATTATATAAAAAAATTTTGTTACAGGCTTTTGAGTAGACAACTGTCTGAACATAATGGTAAAATTTTTATATGCAACGGTTGCCTACAAAAATTTGGTACAGCAAAGTTGTTAGTGGAACACAAGCCTGGATGTGGTGGCATCGTAACACATTTACCAGAGGGGGAGAAAGCCGTCCTCAAATTTAAACATTACCATCGACAGCTAGATGTACCCTTCGTCATCTATGCTGATTTCGAGTGTATTTTAGAAAAAGTAGATAGTACTAGTACACAGGGGAAGATGCATCCAAAAAAATAAAAAGCGTAGTAGAAGATTGTAAAGAAATTTATAATAATCATTTAAATGTTAATAAGGAAATGAATAAATTAACGCCCTTAGAGCAGACTCAATTCACAGCATCCGACAATTGTCATATATGTGAGACAGAATTAGGTGAAGATGGAGTGAGATATCATTGTCATTTGACAGGAAACTATAGAGGTGCAGCTCATAATGAATGTAATCTGATACATCAAGGTGCAAAATTCACTTCTATATATTTCCACAATTTTTCTTTGTATGATTGTGAGCTCTTCATTAGTGACTTAGGAGAATATGGTGGTGAAAGAAAGGTAATTCCTTTAAATAAAGAGTTATATGTTTCGCTGTCACATTTTATACCTATGGGGAAACAAAATAAATTAGGACTACGATTTTTAGACTCATTTACATTTATGGCTGCTAGTTTAGACTCATTAAAAACTTGTCAGAAGATGATTTCCATAATGTTCACAAACAATTTCCAAATATTCATGATTTTAACCTCTACTATTGACTGACGTATTTGAAATTTTTAGAATGGTTTGCAAAGGAATTCATAAATTAGATCCCAGTCACTATTATATAGCGCCTGGTCTTTCTTGGGATGCTATGTTGAGAGACACTAAAGTAGAATTAGAGCTGCTTACACACATAAACGTGTATAATTTCTGTAAGGATGGGATTCGAGGGGGTATTGTTCAATGTTATAAATGACATACAATAGCAAATAATAGATACATGAACAATTATGATGCTAGCAAACTATCAGAATACCTTACCCTAGCATGCTAATAATCAGTATTGTTGGGCAATGTCTGAATGTTTACCAACAAATAATTTTAAATGGGTTGAAGAATCAGATTTTATGGAATTAACGCGAGTTATTTTAGTAGGAACGATTTCAACTAAACACTCTGATTTCCAGTGGTATAATAAGTACAGAGTCTTTATTTTCATTACTTAAATAATACAAAGTTGCCAATCCATATTTCCCGGAATTTGGTTTAAATGGGACAGAAAATAAATGGGAAAGAAAATATTGAAAATAAAATGACATACATATGCTTACTTATCAAAATGAATACATACATACATACATATATAGGTTACTTAACTAAATGATTACATACGTACATTTAATTTAAACTGAATTATTGAAAATAAAATTACATACATATGCTTACTTATCAAAATGAATATAAAAATACATACATATATAGGTTACTTAAATAAATGGAAATAAATTGTCTGCTTTGCTTCCGCTGTTGTTGTTGGTTGTACTTATTGTTAATTTGCATCTGTTGTTGTTGGTTTTAGTCTGCTATGTTTGGTGGGAATGTTGTTGCAACAACATAACCTGGTTAATGTTGATTTGTTGTTGTTGTTTT
This sequence comes from Polietes domitor, assembly GCA_947397865.1. Lineage (NCBI taxonomy): Eukaryota > Metazoa > Arthropoda > Insecta > Diptera > Muscidae > Polietes > Polietes domitor. The sequence goes on from CANDYM010000001.1 coordinate 211,032, forward strand.
CAGTCTGGCAGGTTTAGGTGGGGGTTGTTGTTGTGACAACATAACTCCTCCCCCCTTAGTGTAGAGCGATGACCACAACGACCTTGGTGGGGACAGAGCGATTTCCATGGGTTCAGGATAGTACTTAATTTTGGACTTTTTCCACATCAAGAATAGACCAAACATCGTCAGAAAGATGAAAACTATTATGCATATTATGATGATATTTCCTTTTTGTACTGTTTCTTTTCTCAAGGTGAAGATCTCGTTTTTATTGTCAAAGTTGAAATCGTTTAGTTTATCCAGGTTTAGTATTTCGGTTATTGATGCAATTTGTAATTTGTTGTAGTTGGGTGGAGCCACAAAAATTTCATCCCAATGAACTGAAGGGTTGTCCCTGTATGTTGTTGATGCCACAGTGACTGAACAGTTGGCGAAACGAAGTAATGATGTTCCTCTTATCGTGAAGTTATTTTTTCTGCAAGTAGAGGTTATTAGTATTTGTTTAACATTGATAAACATTATTAAATTATCTTCCGGTTGGAAGATGGTCGATATGAGCCCCACGTCTTTTAGTGGACAGACTGGTGTAGTTCCGTTAAGTATTCTCCCGATACAGATGGAGTTCGTTGTTTCTTCAAAATCAGCAGACTTCTCGCAATAATATATGTTCTCAATCTTTGGGCAAGTCTCTGTAAGGTACTGGAGGTTGTGTTTACTAAAGTTTACATATGGTTTAGTTACAATTTTCTTAGTATTGTTTATAGGAAGGGGAATAAGGTGGTAAAGTATATTTTTTTCTTGAGACAAATTTGGTATTCTGACATTAAAAATTAGATTATTATGATTATAGTATGCCTGGAGCTTTAAAAGCTCATAGAGATGTTCATCAGAAATCAAGTCAACGTCCTGGGATTGTAGGTATCCTCTAGTCTCGTCTAGTTCGTCCGGTTGAAGGATTAACCTAGATATAATTCCAAGTTTTGCTAGCATTACTGCTTCGATTATATCGGAAATATGATTCGATAATAAATCTATATTATAATTGAGTTGGTTCATGTATTGAATTTCTTCTAAGGCACTTTCTTCTTTCCGAATACTATTAGAAGTCTCCTGAGATAGTCTTTGCAAAAATTTACTAATTGTGTCCTGTTCCTTATTTACATGATCTGTCAAGTTCCTAAATCTTTGTATCATTTGTAAGTTTAAACCCTTCTGGTTTTCTATCATATTGATCGAATCGACTGCCTGATTCTCAATGTCTTGAATATGTCTATTTATAGTATCGGCGTCATTTGCATCCATATTACCGGTGATGAATTTAATTGCTGAGCCTAATGCGTTAACTAATCCACGTTTCGTCCTATTATATGGATTCAGAGTCCGTAATTTGTTCCTCAGTCCGTCCAGTTTCAATCTGCATACATTAGCAGCACCCTTTAGTTCACTAAGTTCCCCAAATGAGTCAACAATATAAGAGAAATTAGTAATCTTTGCATCGTATTCGTCCAAATCTATTATATGAATTAGGTTAAAGTAGCCTTCAATCGTTCTCGCCTTTCCAAGTTCCAAAGCGATCATGTTCTGGTCTTCGTCAAAGTCCTGTACCTCCAGTATCTGTCCGTCCGTTAGAGACATGCTAAAAAAAAGACATAATATATGATGATCATTTTCGTTTCCTTAATTTCATCTTTGACTTGTGTAATTTCTGGTTATTAGTAGTATGTAGTGTAATGCCATTGTCTTTCAAGACTTTGCGTTTGGAAAATCTCGCAGTTAGCTTGTTTCGTCTACATTCCTTCCTATATATATCTTCATCTTGTTCCCTAATCTCTGGTTCTTTTCTTGCCTTGTTCAGTCTATCCATTAGAAAAATTTTTTGACTTCATAACTTTCTCCTTAATTTCTCGCGGAATTCATTTAATTTTGTTAAAAACTCGTGTTTGTCGTCGAATTTCAAATCTTTCGTAAAATCGTAGGGCCTTCCAAAAAACAGCTCGTAGGGCGTAAATTTGGTGGATGAATGTATCGTATTATTATATGTCAGAAATGTCTCATCTAGTAACTCTTCGTGGTCTGTCTCAAGTTTTTTCGATTTCCTAGTATTTAAGATGATTCTATATATCTCGGTCAATGTCGAGTGTAATCTTTCCACGGTAGAATTACTAGTGGATTGTTGGAATGACGTAGTATGAAGTTCAATTTCATATTGTCTACAGAAATCTTTGAAAATATTCGACGTGAATTCAGTACCCTGATCACAAACAATCTTCTTTGGCATTCCTAAGAGGGAAATGAAAGATTTTAAAGATTTAAGTACGCAAATACTGGTTCTTGAAGGTAATGTGTAACCGTAAGCATATCGTGAAAATTTATCAATGATGGTCAATATACACCTTCCGTTCACCGTGTAAATATCGATGTGCACAATTTCCAGTGGTGCAGATGGGGTTTCAGTTACCTGGAACTTTGGTTTGGGAGGATGTCTGTCATATTTCAGTGTGTTACAAACCTCACAGTTATTTAGGGTCTTATTTATCACGCTCTGCATGAGAGGAAAGTAGTACTGCTTCTTTAGGTATTGATAGGTCTCAATAATCCCCCTATGATTCCTATTCTCGTGGCAATTTCTTATAAGCTCAACCTGTTTGTCGTCGTCAGTTATGTCCAACAGAATCTTAGTACAGCGTAGAATACGAAACTGTTTACCATTCGAGAAATATTTAGAATACACGGATTGAATCACTTTAAATGTCGCATCATCTGAATATACGGCAGTTAATTTACCTGGTGGAACATATTTCCGGAAAATTTCTACCACAATATTCTCAGAAAATTCCAATTCCCTTATAATCCTTCGTCGTTTATTCTTGAAAATGTCTTGGACTGTCATCCCTGCTCCCTCATCAGATTTTTCAAATACAATCTGCAAGTTGAATTCATTCAGAGGTTTCTCTGAAATAGAAATTCCATCATCTAGATTCTCATCACACGAATGTATGGTAGACAATTGACTAGAAGCGTTAACATTTACTTCGGCAACATCACCGTTATCTAGTCTAATCCTGCTCAAGGCATCTGCGTTGCTATTCAATTTCCCTTTCTTATATACGATCTCATAATCATATTCCTCTAACTTTAAACGCCATCTGACTAATTTTGAATTTGGCTCCTTCAAACTCATTAACCATGTAAGTGGTCTATGATCTGTAACTATCTGAAATTTACGTCCATAAAGATATGGGCGAAAATATTTAATGGCCCACACGATAGCCAACAATTCTTTCTCAATAGTGGAATAGTTTATTTCGCTATCGGAAAGTGTTCTACTCGCGTAACAGATGGGTTTATCGCTTCCTATGCGGCCCTGCGAGAGAATTGCTCCTATTGCGATATTACTTGCATCCGTCGTAAGCACAAATGGCTTCGTGAAGTCTGGATATTGCAAGATTGGATCGTTCATCAAGATATTCCTGCAAGTCTCGAATGATTTTACGTATCTATCGTCTAAAGTAATGCTCCTATTTTTTTAAGCACTCAGTCATAGGCTTCGTCAGACCAGCAAGGTTGGGGATAAATTTCCTATAATAACTAAGTAGACCGATGAAAGATTTTATCTCGCGGCGAGTCCGTGGTATTGGGAACTTTTGAATGGCCTCGATTTTAGCGGGATTTGGTTTTATACCGTCCGTGGAAACTATGTGACCTAGAAAAGCAATTTCCTTTCGTAAAAATTCTGATTTGTCCATCTGTAGTTTAAAATTCGAAGACCTCAATCTAGCAAAAACTTTCTCCAAACTATCAATATGTTCCTGGAGGGACGTCGAGAAAATCACGATATCGTCTAAGTATACCAAGCATATTTTCCCTATCAAGTCCCTCAAAACATTATCCATCACTCTCTGAAATGTTGAGGGTGCATTCTTAAGACCAAAAGGCATTCTAACGTACTCATAATGGCCGCCTTCCACGGTAAAAGCTGTCTTTTGAACATCCTTCGGATCCATTTCTATTTGATGAAATCCGCTGGCCAGGTCCAGTGTTGAAAAATATAGGCATTTACCCAGCTTATCTAAAATTTCCGTTATATTTGGAAGTGGGTATCTGTCAGACACAGTCTTCTCATTTAATTTCCTATAATCTATAACTAGCCTCCACTTTTGTTTACCAGAAGCGTCCTTTTTCTTCGGCACTATCCAAACTGGAGAGCTCCATGGGGAGAAACTTGGACGAATAATGCCCTGGTCTAACATGTCCGTAATCTGTCTGCGGACCTCTTCTTTGTGGACAAATGGGTACCTATATGACTTTGTATGTATGGGGACATCATCTGTTGTCGTAATTTTGTGCCTTACGTCGTCCGTAAAAGTCAAACTCTGACCCTCTTTATAAAAAACATCATCAAACTTTCTACATAGTTTAAGAAGCAACTTCCTCTCTTCTATATTAAGATGTTCCGTCCGGAGAAATCCCAATACCTTACTCCCGTCATCGCACTGTTGTGTTGGTAGAATGCTAAAATTATTAAGTTCAATAAAATTCATGGATTCGTAAGGGCTTGCCTTGATAGGTTGTTCAAGGAAGATTGTTTGTTCGTCGTTCGTAGGGTTAACGACCTCCACTAAGCTAAACCAGTTTTTAGCATAGTATATTCCTGGAGAAATGAATATGCCGTTGTCTAACGATATTGTATTTAAAAAGATATCTCCTTCCTCCAAATCTACCGGTAGTTTCAAAATCTGTTTCGAATTCGGCGGTACAATATGTTTCCCAGAAGAAAGATTCGGTTTCAGTTCAAGAGGTATCGTAGTATTTCCAGTAACCAAAGTCTGCTTTTGCAAGTCAAGTTTTGCTCCTATTTCCGTCAAGTAGTCCAGGCCCAACAGCCCGTCAAAGTAACCATGGAACTTAAAAACCAAGAATGTAAACACACCTGATTTTCCAGTTTCCTTAAACATCGGAAGTTTCACTTTGTCGTTAATTTTGTATCTGTGCAAAATCGTGGAAATGGTCGTTGGTTCACACTTCTCAAGGTCCTCAGGGTTTATAAATTCTGGGTTTATAAAGGAAGAGGAAGCCCCGGTGTCTATTAAAAATTTCAAGGGTCGACCGAATGGAGATGCTATGTTAATATAAGGTAATACGCTGCCGTGTTTATTAACGTCTATATATCCCGTTTGTGGTTCGAGGCTAATTTCTGAAAATCCTGTCTATCATCGATATTGTTATTCATGTATTTGTCAAGATTGGTGTAATTACCCAGAGCTCCATCAGGCTCATGATCACTCATATGGCATCCACAATTAGGAGTTCTGAATTCATTCACGTTATTGATCTCATTTCTATTCGATATCTTGCTGTACCGAGTACTCGGACTGGGTTTAAATTTTCCAGAATCCCTATTGAATTTTGAAAATCCGCTACTTGTGTCCATTGGTTCGGGTGGTGGTTGCGACCGTTCCCAACTATTTTGCCCATTAACATTACCAAAATGCTGAACTGAATTGTTATTTCGCGGAGTTTGTGGCTGTCGCCAATTGAACTGGTTACTGAAATTATTAGGCATATTGTTGTGGTGTATAGTGTTCTGGTATTGCGTCCTAGGTGTATAACTAAATCCCCTACGAATTTGGTCGTAGTTATTATAAAAGGGTTTTGTAATAGGTCCGTTTTTTACATATGTCCTAGCCTGGGAGTATCTAGGTCTATTAGCATGGTCTCGTATGTAATGGACGTTCTGTTCCCTTATACAATATTCCAGAGCCGTGGAAAGAGTATCCGGTTTCATAGCCCTGATCATTGATCCCATGGGTTCTCGTAATCCCGATAAAAATGAGTTTAAACACATTTCCGAAAAAAGTTCGCGTTTAGCTACGATCACATTAGCGTCAGACTCATGTATTGAAACGTTGTTCGTTAGCGTAGAAAGTACCTCCATCACTTCGCTGTAAAATTTTTCTACAGGCTTCCCATACTGTTTCAAGCCATGCAAGTCTCTAATGAGAGATGTTTCTGTCCTTTTGTCCGAATAATGAGATATAAGGTTCGCCTTAATGTCGTCCCAGTTAAGGGGTGTCCCATACATGTTCAAGACCTCGTTGGCCTCGCCATCTATTTTATTCCTAATGGCTCTTAGGAGTATTGATCCTCGCGGAGTGTTGTCTAAGCCTCTGATGTGAAGTAAGATTTCCTCAACGTTAGTAATGAATTCGTGTAATAGTCTAGGATTGCCTTCATATTTCGGAAGGTCCTTAATTGCGTCCGGTATACGTAAAGAATTAAAAACGTCAGTTTCACTCATTGTTGGTTGTAATGGTCGTGTCGGTTGTGCTGATGGTGCTGTACCGTTATTCCCTAGTTCCAAAGACATGTTGTAGTCAACTTGTTGGTCCTCGATTATTGTGTTAAGACTCCTTGACCTAAATAGCTTAAAGTTCTTTGAATAAGGAAAAAATCTGGACTTTTTTTCCATCAAGTGTAATCTACTAGAGGGTCTCGTAAGATTCACAGAGCTTAGTCCTAAATTCCGTATTGTCAAAAAAAAAAAATATACCACTTGTGACTTTTATTATTTTTTCCTTTTCCTTTTTTTTTTTATTTTACTCTATTCTTCATATATGTATATTCGTATTGCATATGTTTTCTCTTCTTTTTTTTTTTTTTTATATGTATATATATTTTCCTTTTTATGATTTCAACAATTTCATATCATTTCATATTCCATGTTATACATCTTCCTTTCTAATTTCTTTTTATGTAAATATATTCAAATGCTCCTCTTTTTTTTTTTTTTTTAATTCTTCAAATCTTTTCTCTTTTATTTATCTTTCATTCATTTTCCATATTCATAATTTTTTTAAACTTTCTCTTGCATTATTTTTTCCAATAATAATTTTTTTTTTAGTCTTTAATTTATCTTTTAATAATCCTTTTTTTTATCATTTCCTTTTTTATTTTTTTTTTTTTGTTTTGCAATATTTTATAGAAATATTCACTTCTTTTTTTTTTTTTTTGTTTTCAATCAGATTCACATATTCAGTATTCTCTTAATTTATTTATTTTTTTTTTTTTTTGTTAATGACTTATCACACAACCTGGTACTTACAGAGCCCCTATGAGTATTATTGGAGTTATTATTTCAGTTGGAAGCATTCTCCTTTAGGTTCCCAGCAGTCAAAAGGTTGAAACCTTACTCGGTTTAGTGATTTCGCCTAGTACCAATATGCTCTTGATACTTGTCGTCCTCTCAATATTCCCTTGAGGTTTCGACAGTCGGCGTTAGATGAAGTGGTTTTGTCCAGTAGATGGATTTGGTACAAGTTGTCCTCTTGGGTATCCTTCAACAATTGGCAACTGCAGCAAATGTTCACTTCACTTTGAATCACTAAAAAAAAAACCGATCTGCTGGCCGTACGACTGCGCCAGTTATTTTAGTAGGAACGATTTCAACTAAACACTCTGATTTCCAGTGGTATAATAAGTACAGAGTCTTTATTTTCATTACTTAAATAATACAAAGTTGCCAATCCATATTTCCCGGAATTTGGTTTAAATGGGACAGAAAATAAATGGGAAAGAAAATATTGAAAATAAAATGACATACATATGCTTACTTATCAAAATGAATACATACATACATACATACAGTGGCAGACAAAAGTCAACATACGACCCACATTTTTGCGTTTTAGCGAGTTCCAAAAAATATTTGAAAAAAGTAATGATGCGGTTTTGTTTGAAATCGTTTTTTATTCATATAACAATAACAAAATGCTTTACTTCAATATAAACTTAAAAGATATTGGCAAAATAAACAAAAAACACCTTGACAAAAGTCTACATACGACATAGCATCCCATGCTTTACGTCATTTTTTTATAATGTACTTTATAGGAGAATTGACGAAACTTGTATTGTCATTTGTCTTGTGCTTGCTCTTCTTTAAATAAATATAATTCAAGAAACATTAGTCCGCGAAAATGGCTTCTCGTAAAGAAATTGCAACTGATATTCGAAATTTAGTAATAAAATGCAGAAACGAAAGGAAATCTTTAGGCGAAATAGCTAAAATGGTTAATTTAAGTAAATCAACTGTCCAAACTATATGCAAAAACTTCGAAAATACGGGTACTGTTGAAAATAAGCCCAGAAGTGGGCGTCCAAAAAAACTTAGTCGACGAGATGAAAGCTTTATTTTAAAAGAAGTTAATGAAAACCCGAAAGTGAATGCTACAATGTTGTCCAAACAACTCGCAGAAAGGTCGGATACAATTGTACATCCAAGAACAATTCAAAGAAGTCTGAATAATAATGGTTTCCGAAGCAGAACGCCACGCAAAAACCTCTTATAAGTGAAAAGAATCGTAAGCTTCGCCTTGAATTCGCCCAGCAACACTTGGACAAGGGATTAGACTTCTGGAAGCGGGTTTTATTTACGGACGAGTCGAAGTATAATATATTTGGAAGTGACGGGAGAGCCAAAGTATGGAGAAAAGCGAATACGGCAATGAATCCGAAGAATTTACTTGCTACGGTAAAGCATGGTGGTGGCAACGTAATGGTTTGGGGTGCCGTCGCGGCGTCTGGAGTTGGAAATCTTGCGTTTATTGAGGGTAACATGGATCGCTATCAATATAAATCCATATTGGAACAAAATCTGAAGGCATCGGTCGATAATTTAAACCTCGGAGAGCGCTGGATTTTCCAACAAGATAACGATCCGAAGCACACAGCCCAATTTGTTAAAGATTGGCTGATTTACCATGCTCCAAGACAACTTTATTCGCCGCCACAAAGCCCCGACCTGAATATTATTGAACATGTGTGGGAGATTCTGCAACGCAGGATCCGAAAACATCGCATAACTAGCGCCCAAACGCTAAAAAACAAGCTGGAAGAGGAATGGCGACAAATATCACCTGCGGAATTGGAAAACTTAGTTGCATCAATGCCCAGACGATTGCTGGCTGTTGTAGATGCTCATGGTGGACCAACAAAATATTAAATTATATAATAGTATCATTTTGTCACGTTAAATTGCATTTTTTATGTCTCATCTCAAACCGTATGTAGACTTTTGTCAAGGTTTTTTCTGCGTATTCTGTTAATATCTTTTGTGTTTATATTGAAGTAATGCATTATGTTATTGTTATATGAATAAAACACGATTTCAAACAAAACCGCATCATTACTTTTTTCAAATATGTTTTGGAACTCGCTAAATCGCAAAAATGTGGGTCGTATGTTGACTTTTGTCTGCCACTGTATATAGGTTACTTAACTAAATGATTACATACGTACATTTAATTTAAACTGAATTATTGAAAATATAATTACATACATATACTTACTTATCAAAATGAATATAAAAATACATACATATATAGGTTACTTAAATAAATGGAAATAAATTGTCTGCTTTGCTTCCGCTGTTGTTGTTGGTTGTACTTATTGTTAATTTGCATCTGTTGTTGTTGGTTTTAGTCTGCTATGTTTGGTGGGAATGTTGTTGCAACAACATAACCTGGTTAATGTTGATTTGTTGTTGTTGTTTTCAGTCTGGCAGGTTTAGGTGGGGGTTGTTGTTGTGACAACATAACTCGCGCATTGAAACAATGATTATTATTTTGAAGTAGATTTAGAATATACCAAACATTTGCACAGCCCTCATAATGACTTACCATTTTGTACTGAAAATAAAAAAGTGGGCGATTCTAAATGTAAAAAATTAATAACTGATTTTTCAACAAAACGCACATATCAAATACATTATAGAAATCTCAAACAATGTTTATGTAATGGACTAATTTAAAAAAAGTGCATCGCATCATTTCTTTTTCACAATCAGCTTGGTTAAAACCATATAACACCAAAAATGATGATCACAGAACTTCAGCAAAAAATGATTTCGAAATAGATTTTTTGCAAGCTATTAAATATGGGAAAACCATGGAGAATGTGGACAAACGAAAGGATGTGAAAATTGTAAACCAATGGCTGAGAAATAGGTTGGGTGCTCAATTATTAATAGCAAAGCCAAATTTAAACAGTTTCCTGATGAAATGGTAACGATTCAGTTGAATCGTGTTAAAACCTTATATGATGAACCTATGTTTATGAAAAAAGAATTTCATGATGATTTTTCTCTCAACTACATGGATTCAGACTCCTTTATATATTCTTTTATAGGTCGATATTTCTATTCAGAACTTTCATTTTAGTATATGAGGAGTAGATTTGATACTTTTGAATGCCCACCAGAAGGTTTTGGGAATGATAAATGATAAAAATTGTGGAAAAATAATGACAAAGTTTGTGGGATTAAGACTGAAAATTTATGCCATTAGTGTAGGTGGGGGCAATCAAATTAAAAAATATAAGGTCGTTAAAAAGTCAGCTCTGAATAAATATTCTATCGATTATTTTAGAGATTGTTTATAACATTTAGATCACCAAATATGATGTGTATACTAATAATATTAGTAAAATAACTATAAGTTATGCTGATGATAAGAGATACATTTAATCTGATAATTTATACCATAAATACCTACGCATGGGATCATCATGAAATTGTAAATTTAGAAAATAATGTAAACAATTTAGATGGAACTAATTTGAGTTGAATTAATCTGATGGAATTTTATGAACATTTTAATGTTAACGATGAATTTCCAACTTTATATGAAATAGACGACCTTAATTTTTAATTAAGTAATTAATAAAAATTTAATTATTTTTAATATGTATAATGAATGTAAATAAAAACCAACAGTGATTTTATATTCAAATATAAAACTTTATTTCGTTTATATAATGAGGTTTGTGGGAAGAATCTTAAAAATATTTCGGGTTGCGATATCTTAAATAAGTTTCCGGACTAGCAAACTTATATTTATTATTATTAGTTTAATATCTTAGTTCGATTCTACTGAATAACATGCGTTGCTATCACTTGAGCTACGTAACATTATACGATGATGTTTGCTACTCAAAAGAATCTTGGTAAAAACTTCAGCAAACCCCAATAGGTACATAAAAATTGAAAACACCCATTGTTAAGTCACCTCCATTATTCCATCCAACATTTCTCAACATGGTACTTTCAAAATCGTTAAGAGATACATAACTCTTTATGGTACTAGATATTCCCAAATAACGTGTTCTATCGATTTCAACACCAATAATCTCATAACGAATTTCATCGAACATGTGTGCAACACAATTGTTTCGCAATCGACCATTTAAGGTTTTCTCCCCTCCTGCTAGTGTTACAAAACCTTCTACATAAATGTATCTTTCACTAAGCAAAAGATACAAGTCTTGAAATTGAATTATTATTCTGATCTCATCATTATTATATTGTATATATGATACGTAGGTGTAGTCCTTTTTTATTATATTCTCATCGGAGAATATAGTTTTCGAGATTTTAAAGATTTTTTTTTGTTGTTAGCGGCAGTCTTTTATGTTTGACTGATTGAATCTGAATGTTTAAGTCTTTTTTATTATCGTATTTATTATAAATTATTATTTTGGTTTTGGTCTAAAATGTAGTCGAAGTGTAATTTCCTCTCCATGAAAATTTATTATATTATTTTCAAGTTATAAAGCATCATAATTCGTCGGTCATTTATAAAAAAGTAATTCAAATAAACCGGGTGTATACGCCCACGATTGATTTCCCACAATAATTTTATTCTCGCTTAATTGTATCACCAAATTTCCAAACACTGTTGACATCTTTATGAGCACCATATATTGTATCAACTTTTATTTTGTTTGCTCAATGCTGATAAGTTGATTTCATTTTCTTCTTCTGACTGAGAATAAAAATGTTCATTGTCCACATCGTCTTAGTCTCGATCTCCACTATCAAATCAGATTTTATACCGTCACCTTCTTTCTTTGGGGCGCTACTTTCAAATTTAAAAACTTGTTTTTTAGGTGGTAGTTTTTTAATATTTTTCTGGGACAGTTTTATAAAATTGTTTAGTGGCACTGTCACTGTGTTCTCCAACGTATTTTTTATTTCATTTTCACCTAATTTTTGAATAAGGAAAAAATCTGGACTTTTTTTCCATCAAGTGTAATCTACTAGAGGGTCACGTAAGATTCACAGAGCTTAGTCCTAAATTCCGTATTGTCAAAAAAAAAAAATATACCACTTGTGACTTTTATTATTTTTTCCTTTTCCTTTTTTTTTTTATTTTACTCTATTCTTCATATATGTATATTCGTATTGCATATGTTTTCTCTTCTTTTTTTTTTTTTATATATGTATATATATTTTCCTTTTTATGATTTCAACAATTTCATATCATTTCATATTCCATGTTATACATCTTCCTTTCTAATTTCTTTTTATGTAAATATATTCAATTGCTCCTCTTTTATTTTTTTTTTTAATTCTTCAAATCTTTTCTCTTTTATTTATCTTTCATTCATTTTCCATATTCATAATTTTTTTAAACTTTCTCTTGCATTATTTTTTCCAATAATAATTTTTTTTTAGTCTTTAATTTATCTTTTAATAATCCTTTTTTTTATCATTTCCTTTTTTATTTTTTTTTTTTGTTTTGCAATATTTTATAGAAATATTCACTTCTTTTTTTTTTTTTGTTTTCAATCAGATTCACATATTCAGTATTCTCTTAATTTATTTATTTTTTTTTTTTTGTTAATGACTTATCACACAACCTGGTACTTACAGAGCCCCTATGAGTATTATTGGAGTTATTATTTCAGTTGGAAGCATTCTCCTTTAGGTTCCCAGCAGTCAAAAGGTTGAAACCTTACTCGGTTTAGTGATTTCGCCTAGTACCAATATGCTCTTGATACTTGTCGTCCTCTCAATATTCCCTTGAGGTTTCGACAGTCGGCGTTAGATGAAGTGGTTTTGTCCAGTAGATGGATTTGGTACAAGTTGTCCTCTTGGGTATCCTTCAACAATTGGCAACTGCAGCAAATGTTCACTTCACTTTGAATCACTAAAAAAAAAAACCGATCTGCTGGCCGTACGACTGCGCCAGTTATTTTAGTAGGAACGATTTCAACTAAACACTCTGATTTCCAGTGGTATAATAAGTACAGAGTCTTTATTTTCATTACTTAAATAATACAAAGTTGCCAATCCATATTTCCCGGAATTTGGTTTAAATGGGACAGAAAATAAATGGGAAAGAAAATATTGAAAATAAAATGACATACATATGCTTACTTATCAAAATGAATACATACATACATACATATATAGGTTACTTAACTAAATGATTACATACGTACATTTAATTTAAACTGAATTATTGAAAATATAATTACATACATATACTTACTTATCAAAATGAATATAAAAATACATACATATATAGGTTACTTAAATAAATGGAAATAAATTGTCTGCTTTGCTTCCGCTGTTGTTGTTGGTTGTACTTATTGTTAATTTGCATCTGTTGTTGTTGGTTTTAGTCTGCTATGTTTGGTGGGAATGTTGTTGCAACAACATAACCTGGTTAATGTTGATTTGTTGTTGTTGTTTTCAGTCTGGCAGGTTTAGGTGGGGGTTGTTGTTGTGACAACATAACTCGCGCATTGAAACAATGATTATTATTTTGAAGTAGATTTAGAATATACCAAACATTTGCACAGCCCTCATAATGACTTACCATTTTGTACTGAAAATAAAAAAGTGGGCGATTCTAAATGTAAAAAATTAATAACTGATTTTTCAACAAAGCGCACATATCAAATACATTATAGAAATCTCAAACAATGTTTATGTAATGGACTAATTTAAAAAAAGTGCATCGCATCATTTCTTTTTCACAATCAGCTTGGTTAAAACCATATAACACCAAAAATGATGATCACAGAACTTCAGCAAAAAATGATTTCGAAATAGATTTTTTGCAAGCTATTAAATATGGGAAAACCATGGAGAATGTGGACAAACGAAAGGATGTGAAAATTGTAAACCAATGGCTGAGAAATAGGTTGGGTGCTCAATTATTAATAGCAAAGCCAAATTTAAACAGTTTCCTGATGAAATGGTAACGATTCAGTTGAATCGTGTTAAAACCTTATATGATGAACCTATGTTTATGAAAAAAGAATTTCATGATGATTTTTCTCTCAACTACATGGATTCAGACTCCTTTATATATTCTTTTATAGGTCGATATTTCTATTCAGAACTTTCATTATAGTATATGAGGAGTAGATTTGATACTTTTGAATGCCCACCAGAAGGTTTTGGGAATGATAAATGATAAAAATTGTGGAAAAATAATGACAAAGTTTGTGGGATTAAGACTGAAAATTTATGCCATTAGTGTAGGTGGGGGCAATCAAATTAAAAAATATAAGGTCGTTAAAAAGTCAGCTCTGAATAAATATTCTATCGATTATTTTAGAGATTGTTTATAACATTTAGATCACCAAATATGATGTGTATACTAATAATATTAGTAAAATAACTATAAGTTATGCTGATGATAAGAGATACATTTAATCTGATAATTTATACCATAAATACCTACGCATGGGATCATCATGAAATTGTAAATTTAGAAAATAATGTAAACAATTTAGATGGAACTAATTTGAGTTGAATTAATCTGATGGAATTTTATGAACATTTTAATGTTAACGATGAATTTCCAACTTTATATGAAATAGATGACCTTAATTTTTAATTAAGTAATTAATAAAAATTTAATTATTTTTAATATGTATAATGAATGTAAATAAAAACCAACAGTGATTTTATATTCAAATATAAAACTTTATTTCGTTTATATAATGAGGTTTGTGGGAAGAATCTTAAAAATATTTCGGGTTGCGATATCTTAAATAAGTTTCCGGACTAGCAAACTTATATTTATTATTATTAGTTTAATATCTTAGTTCGATTCTACTGAATAACATGCGTTGCTATCACTTGAGCTACGTAACATTATACGATGATGTTTGCTACTCAAAAGAATCTTGGTAAAAACTTCAGCAAACCCCAATAGGTACATAAAAATTGAAAACACCCATTGTTAAGTCACCTCCATTATTCCATCCAACATTTCTCAACATGGTACTTTCAAAATCGTTAAGAGATACATAACTCTTTATGGTACTAGATATTCCCAAATAACGTGTTCTATCGATTTCAACACCAATAATCTCATAACGAATTTCATCGAACATGTGTGCAACACAATTGTTTCGCAATCGACCATTTAAGGTTTTCTCCCCTCCTGCTAGTGTTACAAAACCTTCTACATAAATGTATCTTTCACTAAGCAAAAGATACAAGTCTTGAAATTGAATTATTATTCTGATCTCATCATTATTATATTGTATATATGATACGTAGGTGTAGTCCTTTTTTATTATATTCTCATCGGAGAATATAGTTTTCGAGATTTTAAAGATTTTTTTTGTTGTTAGCGGCAGTCTTTTATGTTTGACTGATTGAATCTGAATGTTTAAGTCTTTTTTATTATCGTATTTATTATAAATTATTATTTTGGTTTTGGTCTAAAATGTAGTCGAAGTGTAATTTCCTCTCCATGAAAATTTATTATATTATTTTCAAGTTATAAAGCATCATAATTCGTCGGTCATTTATAAAAAAGTAATTCAAATAAACCGGGTGTATACGCCCACGATTGATTTCCCACAATAATTTTATTCTCGCTTAATTGTATCACCAAATTTCCAAACACTGTTGACATCTTTATGAGCACCATATATTGTATCAACTTTTATTTTGTTTGCTCAATGCTGATAAGTTGATTTCATTTTCTTCTTCTGACTGAGAATAAAAATGTTCATTGTCCACATCGTCTTAGTCTCGATCTCCACTATCAAATCAGATTTTATACCGTCACCTTCTTTCTTTGGGGCGCTACTTTCAAATTTAAAAACTTGTTTTTTAGGTGGTAGTTTTTTAATATTTTTCTGGGACAGTTTTATAAAATTGTTTAGTGGCACTGTCACTGTGTTCTCCAACGTATTTTTTATTTCATTTTCACCTAATTTTATGCTTTTAAATTTTTTCTTTAATATTTTTCTAGACTTTATAAGTTCCTTTAAGACTTGTTCATCCATTTTATATTCTAAAGTTTAACTGGGTACGTAATCACACCTGTTTCTTATTAACTGGTTTTGAACTGAACTGTTTAACAGGGGTCAGTTGGTTTTAGACAGGGTGTGGTTTGTTTTTTAACTGATCAGTTTAATCAGGTACTAGTTTGTTAGACTACAACTTTTATATCGTAAAAGCTATTACGTCTGTAAATAAATATATCAAATCATTTTCTATAGCGTCCACAATTAATTTCATTAAATTTATTTATTTATTTTATTTTATTAAAAATCCATATTTATATATATATTTGGAAACAAGATTTACGACAAATATCCATCCACATGATCGTTGTATATATGTCTTATATTCATTTCATCCTGTTTAAACATTATTATTATATTTGCATTATCACGAACGAAATATTAAAGAATTCTGCTGTATGTTTGACATAAATAAAAAGAATCAATATGTACGAATATTATTTTGTTTTTCACACGCAACATCATCAAATATCATTAATGAATTTACTTTAGCTCCATCCGGTGAAATGACATCGACATTATCAGATAATGTAGATGTCAGTTCACCGGATGGCATAAACATTATCTGATAATGTACACCATACCCTTTATAGGTGTAATGAGATTTCTCAAATACTCATATTTAGGTTGATATAAAGACTTTGAATATAAATTTCAATCCGTTCGGACTTTCCATCAAACTCAACATAACATTCGTCTTTCCGCAATTAGAAGGAAGGAGCTATGTCTAGTTTTATTAGAATTCTTATGTGTGAAGTCTAGATTTCTCACATTAATATTCGTATCCTGCTTGACTAAACGCAACTGATTATAAATTTAATCTCTTATCTTTCAATTTCTAGAAAAAATTTTCAACTATGGAAATTTTACAATATCTAGGATATAATATAACGTTTATGTTAAAGATACTTATCTAATTTTAAATAAATAAATAAAAACAATAATATTGGTTTATGTTTTTCCATTTTAAAATCATTTATTATCAATTCTTGAGAGTAATTTATAAATCTTTACATCTTTTTTATTACATTCTCCATTTTTTTACCAAACTCATAACACAGTCGAGTCAAGTCAATTTCAACCACTTTTTCATAAAATCCTTTTATATCAGTAATTTGCTTTCTTTAGATAAGAGCATATAGACATGTAAAAATTTTAACTGAAATGAGGTATTTGTTTTTGTAATATATTATTCCAGCAAAGGAATGTTGTCGAAAATAACCCAATTCGTGTTATTGAACGCCATGTCTCAGAATTAATTTTGATTCTGTTGCCGTTTTGTCGTAGAAATATAAGACATCTACCATCAGTTTGACGAAAATCAAATAGAATTTTCTTTTAGTTTTGTTCGGCTGTAGGCTTTATTTGAAAAACAGGTGTTGTTGTTTTTGATAATTTATTTATTTAATCCCAATATTTCGATTGAAATCTTCAATCATCTTCAGGGGTGACTATACACAAAAAAGAATTACACATTTACATTACAAATTTTTTTTTTTTTCCAAAAAGTTTAACAAATTTATGGATAATTACATTTTTATATGTATAATATTATCTGCAGTCCGAGCGGTTTTGCGTGCTTTCGTCTACTGATGACAGTTTTGATCGTCTGTATTTGTCTACTGTGTAACGATAGATTTTGGCGCATTTATCTGCGTCAGTTTTGTAGTTAAGTCTTTTGTTGGTAGGAACGTCAATAATATGTAACATCTCAAGAGTGTATCTTCTATTGTAATTTCTCTCCTCTGTCAGTATCTCTACATTGTCAAAATTTGGTGTATGGCCTGTGATGGTACAGTGCGCTGCAAGAGCTGTCTTCTGCTCTAATGGTCTGTTAATAGCTTTATGGTCAGATTTGTGAGATGATATTCTAGTCTTTAATTTTGTCTTAGTCACCAGCATCACCAATAATTGCAGACGTTGTGTTGGAAGTATTACTTGACCATTCAATAGAGAAGATGACTACAAAACCCCGAATCTTGACGAAATACGTAGACGATATATTTGCAATCTTAAAGAAAAATAACGTGGAAGAAACATTGCAAATATTAAATTCATTCAATAGACAAATTCAATTCACCATGGAGAAAGAACAGGACGAAAAACTACCATATTTGGACGCGGTAGTAATAAGACAAGGAAATCGGCTAAAATTAGATTGGTACCAAAAACCAACATCATCAGGACGATTAATTAATTTCACATCTAAGCACCCCAGACGAATTATTATCAACACTGCGACCAATTTTATAAACAGGGTCTTAGATATAAGCGATGAAGAATTCCATAATGCTAATTTAAGTAAAATCAGAAAAATTTTAAAGAAAAATGACTTTCCAAGAAAAACTATAGAGGACTTAATAAGACGTAGGAATAAAAAGATAACAATAAGCGAGATTGACAGGACACAGAAAATATACAAATCTATGACATACACTCCCGGTTTCTCTGAAAGACTTAAACAATCAAATTTGTATGACAAAGACAAATATAACTTAGCAACCACTTATTTAGTAGGACGAAGACAAAATTAGAAAATGGGGAAAAATCAAATGTGGTCTACAAAATCAAATGTAATGGGGACAAAACCAACGTATGCCAGAAGGTATATGTTGGTACTACTAAGACAAAATTAAAGACTAGAATATCATCTCACAAATCTGACCATAAAGCTATTAACAGACCATTAGAGCAGAAGACAGCTCTTGCAGCGCACTGTACCATCACAGGCCATACACCAAATTTTGACAATGTAGAGATACAGACAGAGGAGAGAAATTACAATAGAAGATACACTCTTGAGATGTTACATATTATTGACGTTCCTACCAACAAAAGACTTAACTACAAAACTGACACAGATAAATGCGCCAAAATCTATCGTTACACAGTAGACAAATACAGACGATCAAAACTGTCATCAGTAGACGAAAGCACGCAAAACCGCTCGGACTGCAGATAATATTATACATATAAAAATGTAATTATCCATAAATTTGTTAAACTTTTTGGGAAAAAAAAAAATTTGTAATGTAAATGTGTAATTCTTTTTTGTGTATAGTCACCCCTGAAGATGATTGAAGATTTCAATCGAAATATTGGGATTAAATAAATAAATTATCAAAAACAACAACACCTGTTTTTCAAATAAAGCCTACAGCCGAACAAAACTAAAAGAAAATTAAAAACAACATAGGCACACAATACACACACACAATCAAATAGAATGTCTTCCTTCGGAGGATCATTCATCAAATTGAATGAATCAAATAATTCATGTTGATCTAAACGCACTTGTATGAGTCCTTGTACGTTATGAGATGAACCCACATATCACGAGAAAGTCCAAAAAAATACTTCTTTTTATTCTGAAATAATTTTAAAGGTTCAAATTGTGATGATGTTGAGAAACCGCATTTAACTTTTAAATTTAAATTAAATCAAATTCGAATACAACATCATGATTCTGAAATTTTTTCTCGTTGTTATTTGTATACGACATTTGTGTTGAATGAGTAAATTTATACTAAATAGAATCAGTATATAAAGAAATATTTTTTTGGTTGGTTACGAAACCTGATTACAAAGTGTTTGAAATCAAAAGGTCTGAAATCGCATTATTGGGCTTCCAATACTGTCATGGAAGCGATAGCTGCATATATATGAAAGATATGGCGTATATGAGTGGATAATCAGTTGTTTCCAAATATTTCCTGTTTAAACAACCTTTCGATAGCAGAGAATTGATGTGAGAGGGACGGAGAAAAACCAACTGCTGCAGTGTGGGGGATATTCGTTCCCCTTAAATAATTATAAATATATATTTGTCGTTGGAAAAGCGAGAAAAAACTTTTTATTAAGAGGATTGTTATAAATCTTGAGGATAAAACAAGTTTTAAACATTTAAGTAATTAAATTATCTTGCCCAATTCACACAGATGGTAGATTTAAGTGTGCTCTAAATAATTTATATAAACTATTTGTTTTCATTGAAAAAAATTATTATCAAATTCATAACTTTTTCCTGGTTGAAATAAATTATTAAATATAAGAATCAGACAGGTGTTTTATTTTCCAAACATTTTTCCACATACAACAATTCGTAGATATTAAGAGTTTTAGAAAAAGTACGATGTTCATCATTCACTCCACATGTGGCAACACCTCGAGGGAGTCACCAGGATTAATGGGTTCATTGCATGTTAAACGTGCTCTCAATAATGGACAATTCGGGTTCCAGCGCAAATGTTTATTTCTAACTTTTTCCTCAACAATTCACGAATCTATTTGTAGTTCGCAGAAATGACATTGAACTCTTTCCGCTATCCCCGTATAAAACATTACGAGAGTAGCCGGTTCCTTAGGAGAAATATACTCCATTGGTAAATTTTTTAATGTTTTCAAACTTTCGACTTCTATAAAATGAGGCTGTTTCAAGCGAGGACCTATAGGAGTTGGAGGACAAAGTAAGCGTAGTAAATCAGTATGATATATAGCTACATTGTTTGTTACACGTTGTGTCAATAGAGGACAATTTGGGCTCAAACCCTGATGTTTATAAGCAGGTACGTCTCTCGGTGACCACCCAAATATTTCTATTTCACAGAAATATCATTGGACTCTATCCGCTTCACCCGTATAAAACATTCCAAGCGTAGCCAGATACGTAGGATAAATATATTGATGTGGCCATTTCCGGAATGTATTCAAAAGTTCATCTTCACGATGGAATCGATCATGCATAGAATAACGAGGTTGGAAGTTTATTTGTGAATAATCCATCTTTCCAGTTGCAACTAATTGTTGATACTGCTGAGTGAAAGAGCACTGCTTTTTATATCATCAGAATTTCCCTCAAAATGAATAATGAAAATCTGTTTTTTGTTTGCATTTTATTTTGAAATTTATGCTAAATAAGGAGTATATAATACATCTGTTAGTATAATTTGTTTTAAATCTAATATGTATAGAGAGTTATCCTGGTCTTCGCGCAAATTTGTTTTTGTTATTGAGAACACACCATCACATAAGCGTTGTACAACATCATCTCCAAGAGTATGGAATCTGTTAGGTAGATACAAAATGTTTTCATTCAACTTCAGAACCTCTTTCTTTCTATACATAGTATTCATCCTGTACGCACCCTGAATATTGTATTTGGTGCAATATCCTTACTGCTAAGTATTTTTTTGAAGTTCAGGAAGTTGAAAGCCGTTATCAATTCTGTATTTAACGTCATTTCTGAAACGTTCTTTAAAAACTTTGTAATTGATTATATAGCTACCAGCTATTTATTCAATTTTTTAAATATGATCATATTGTTTGAGGTAGCAGCATGTGAAATTTGTGGATATATATGTTGTTTTTTGTAATCTAAAAAAATTCGCATTAATAACAAACACATAATAATATGTTAATCATAAAAACCAAAAAAAAAATATTTTAAATTTCTAAATAACTAAATAACCAGCTTTGGTTCAGCCCATGGAAGCAACAACAGAAGAACATCAATAACACCAATGCAATAGGAATCCTGCATGTAAATAATCACTTATTTTTTTTTCATATTGGATCGATATACGTCATTAGTGTTACAGCATTGGTAGTCCTGATCAGATATTGTAGAAAAAATCCATGAAAAATGTCACATAAGAAGAAGCGCAACAAACCACGAGTGGGGACTCGTCTACCACTAATCTTCCTAATTCACCCAGGATCCATTTGAAGAAAAGCTTTCACAACCTACCATTATTTTAGAAGTTCATACGAGGACGTATGAAATTTAAAGGAGGAGTTAACAACAAATACATTCAAAATACCTTTTGCAATCACTCATGTGCATGTTTCATTGCAACATTCCGAAATTCTGTGGGAACGAAATTCAGTTTTATTTCTCGTGGTGACACTCGAAAAGGTGGCAACATTAAGGGTTTACTCAGAATTATTTTGAATTTGAGTTTAGTTTTGGAACCAATAAAGATAAAACGTGTTGTCTTTTTTAAAAAGACAAAAGGATTAATAATTTATTATATAAAAATCAATGTGTAAGCCTGTGCGTGTGTATGTCTGTATTTCCGGTATAGGACACCAAACCCTTGGACCGATTCGTCTGAAAATTACTGTAGCTAATCAGTGGACAGATGAAGGTTTCTGGCTATACTAGGTCATGATAGGAAAAAGCGCATGGTACTGCCCACACAAAATATACTTCAAAATTATCACTTTAATCTTCAAAAGTATACGAATATGCCGATTGGCATAAAATGTAGCTGCTGATAAAATAAATCTGCTCATCTTTTAAGATGCGTCCTTACTTTTCACAATTATATGAGGAAAAGATTAGTAATTCACATTTTGGGACTAAAGAATCTTACTTTTTGCACTAAATGTATCCTACCTTCCAAGGGTGCAACATTCATAACTGTGTACTTTTTCTTCAGAGGCTTTCAAAGGAGAATGATGATTTTAGTCCAAATTCATGAATTTTTTCAAAAAGGTATTTTTAATATTTATTACAAACAAACTTGTTTAGCACAAACACTGTTTTGACGCCATAATAAAGCTAAAAAACACAAAACTGCAAAATCTCTAAAATTGTGAGAAAAACAGTTCGATAAAGTCGAAAAAAGAAATTACGTTTTCGCAATTTTCAAAATCTGAAAAAAAAATATAAGAAAAAAATAATTATTTTCTGAGCATAACAATACGTAAACTAATGTGTAAAAAAATAAAAACATAAAATAAACATTTTACTTTATTTCAAAATCCAAAAATACGAAATGCTATTGAGAATCGCACACATATTTTAGAGAACCACTATTTTCCAAATATGTTAGCCAAAATTAAGGGATAAATACAACCGACATCCTAATGAACCAGAATTAAATGAAACTCCTCTTCCAAATTATACCGGTCAAGAGGTCCATATCGATTTATTTTCCACGTATATCATTTTGTACAATATCTTTTTTGTGAGGAAGAGATCATAACATTGTGTGAATGTGTAGTTATGTGCATGTCCAAAGAAATGTTGTCTTAATTTTGCGTATGTTGTTCTGAACTAGCATGTCATGTCAGATATTATACATATTTCTGCAACAGTATAAGTACGTTCGTGTTAGTATACAAATCTAAAATAAAACGTATAAATATTCATACGAAAAGACTAAAGCTCTCAGTATTGATAAAATCTATGAAACGATGGTATTGAACACATTCATCTCGATGAATTACAAGAAGATCCTTAGTGTTAAGGATATGGAGCTAAATAGGGATTATCCGATATCGCCCATAGGACTTCCAAAAAGTACGGGGCAGCATATTTTTGCAGCTGGAATTATAGGACTATGAATCTTCAATACCCTAAATGACGATATGGATGAGCGCTTGACCATGAATGATAACAAGGATCCTAATCAATGCAGTTTCAAGCTGAAGGAAGTTTTAAACACACAAATGTTTTTCTCTAACTATAAATAATTTTTAAATCAAATAAATATAAAATACAAAATATGTTCGCCATTTTATTAAAAAGTGGAATAGGAAGCTTAAATTTTTAAGTTTCTTATTTTGCAATCAATTTCTAAATTCGACAGTGCTGTAGGCAAACAAGCAAAATAACAAAAAACTATGGGTACATACAGCGATATTTTTTCAGGCGATTTACTTACATGTTTAAATGTTTACATTATTTTTATGCTTGATATTGATACATGCATAAGTCCAAACTCTTATTGCATGGTGATGTACATACAAACGTATGAATATATGTAAATGCGTATGTACACGTTGTAACGAACACGCCGTCCTAGCAATTTTACCTGGCTATGCTCGTTGAAGGGTGGATCGGGGACAGCCTGTTACATAATCAAGTTTATAGAGAAATAAGGAAGGTAGAAAACTAAAAGAGATGATCTAGGGTATCATTATTATGTTTCGTCCATTAAATAAGATTTAGTGAATCATGATTTAAATTAACAGTTTATTAAAATATTTAGATTGAAAAAACAGTCATTATGACCATCGAGAGAATTATTTATGAATTACTATTTAAATTGATAGTTACAATAAGCGAAAGATTAACTCTATTTAAGAATTATTATTATTTTTGTGATACCCAGAGAAATCAAAAAATGTGTTTGTGTTATATTGTGATGGGATAAATGTATACATAAAACTTATGACTTACTTGTAATATTCATCCAATGGAGCGATCGCTGCATCGTATTTGAATTGCGTGGTTATAAGTGGGTAAAGTTTGGGTCAAATTATTAAATAAACTCGGTAAAAAGGTGATGAAGAAAGACACATAAATTAAAATAAAATTATATACGATGAAATAAAATATGAAAATGAACATTACAATCAGTATTTATAAACCACAATTGTGGCTATACCATCGTCCAAATACAGAATCCATTCAAAATTTCTTGAACATTCGGGTTTACTAGTTGATATTTCAATTTGAGATTAAATATGAGGGTGCAGGCAGTTTCTCCGTGCAACTAATCTTCTGGGTTATGATGTTTATAGCACAAAGTTCATTCCATTCCCCATAAAAAGTAATTCTAGATTTGGCGTTGAACTGCGGGACCACGATTTAGGATGCTGTTATAAAATTTCCAGCGGTATTACGCTCGAGATTCACCGCAGAAACAAACTGCAAGCAGAACCGATAATCTGGTGATTTGAATGGTGACTCGCGCTACATACACAAAATTATTCGACCGTCTTGAAGAAATATATATGTGGCCAGTATTATTCTCCGTTTAAGGGGTAATTATCCGGAATCAAATTTCCGTTTTGTTGTATCCGGAATCAAAATTCATAAATTCTTCTCACAATTTTACGACGTGCCTTTCACAAAGATTTTTCAAGTCTCTTTTTCATAATTATTCTAAGCATTTTGAAAGTTATAATTTCCGCCTACTTTTCCAATTTTCAATCTATAAAATCAAAGTGCCTTCACAAATTACATCACCATTACAAAAAAAGAAAACTACCATATATCCTGCGCGTGATATATTCCGATATTTCCGGATCATACATCCTGTAATTTGTAATTACAATTGCCAATTTTCTCCATAACTCTCGCCTTTACACCAACTTGAGCTAATTTAGCACTAAAGTAGTTTAATAAATTACTTTGCGGGAAATTTCTACGAGTCAGCAGCTATCCAGTGTCGAACGACCTATGCCTACTTCGTATGAATGCATATCCACGTGGTCATAATTGTCGTTGATATTCACAGTTATTGTTTTGGGTCTCATCATCGCTGTTTGTTTGTGATTGTTTTCGTTGTGATGACGTTATTGAAGAGCATTGTTATATATATTTTGAAAAAACTTGCTTGTTTGGGTGAAACTGAGACGTAATCCCAGCAACACATTGCCTATGGGTGTCCGAAATAGAGTGGGAACTGAACAACCAAGTGTGTCTGGGTCTAATTTGTCCAATACTTTACAGCAAATTGTGGATACTAACGGAAATGACGGAATCCCAAAAAATGTTCCTATTCCTAATGAAACTAGTCTAGCTTCTAGTCAGTCGTAGAAATTAATAAATTTTAATGTAACTGAAGATGTGTTGAGGGTACTTTTGGATGGCTTAGCTATTAGACAGGATTCGAGAATAAGTACTTTCAGTACATGAATTCTACTTTTTACTGGAGAGAGAAACTGTTTCCAAATTGAAGATTTTATAGCCACTATATTTAAAAAAGTCTAAAAATATTGAGGTGTTCCTTTACACCGAAGCCAAAACGTTCGACGATGCAATTGACCTTCGCCGTCGTCCAGGTTGACGCCCGCGTTTACTTATGCCGCGGTCGTAGTCCCGGTTGACTGACGCCAGCGTTTACGTAAGCGGCCGTAGTCCAGGTTGACGCCAGCGTTTACTTAAGCGGCGGCCGCAGTCCATGTTGGCGGCAGCGTTTGCTTAAGTGGCGGCCGTATTCCAGGTTGACGGCAGAGGTTCAGTGAAACGGCGGCGGACTACCGAAGGAATCGAAAACCAGAGCCGAAAACCGAACAGACTCCACCGTTCCGAACGATTGGTGGTACGCCGTAGACCCGAATAACAGTCTCTTTCAACAGTCGTGTGTTCAAACCAGAACACTGTTGTTGCTTGCCTGATAAGTTACCAACGATTTGGTGAAAGGGATGGTGGGCCGTAGACCTAAATAAAAATCTTTCCACAGTCGTATGTTGGTACATATCATCAGAACAGTACTATGGTTTGGATGATAGCTTTTATTTTAGAAAAGTAGTCCTCACCATCGACCGGCTACTTGCGAACTGACTCATTTAACCGAGCGTTCTCCCTTTTATACCTTCCTTCACTGCATACAGTTTGGTGAATACTTCGAACCAGATTCCTATTGGTTCTTCTAGTGGAAAAACAGAAAGAAATAAAGCCAGGCCTTTTTGCTGAACAGGCAATATCATGAATGTTGAGGAGAGGGCCCTATATTATAAAGCATTACCATCAAAAACATATTATAGCCCAGACCGGTTGGCCATAAAAGCCAGAAACAGGTCTATGTTGTTCAATCGGGTCTATGTTGTTGGTAAAGCAAAAAATCCTCGGTGTATTAGAATGGTTACACCGCCAGTCCAATATTTCTCAAATGGAATGGCGTGGATGACTACAAAACTGTGGCAGGAAATATTGCTCTCCTTAGATTTGGGAATGAAATGGGAAAATAAAAACAAGTAAAAATGGCATTAACTTCGGCCGTTTTTTATATATCCTCCACCATGGATTGCATTCCACAGAGGTTGTCGGTTTTCGTAGAAGTGCTGTAATATTACAGGAAAATATATTTTTTAATATAGCCAAACCAAAACAAATACAAATATTGAAAAAGTAATTTTATAATAAAATATAAATTTTTTATTATTTCAAACCACGCTTACAAGGCAAGGCTACCAATACCTTTACACTATATATATCGAAATAATACTTCAAGTCAATTCAAAAACTAAATATTCTTATATATGTTATATATATATATATATTCAAAAAAGCTTAAATACCATAAATATTGGTAGATAGTGGGTGCTACAGTTGGGTGTATTTCCATTATATTTTAATTCCAAAAATACAAATTTTGATAATCCATTATCTCACGTACATAGTGCAAAATATTCTAACTTCATAATTCAACCAATTTTTGTCGTAATAGTAAAAAGTACGAATTTGGAAAAATCTTTTTATTTTGCGTCAGAGGAATATATATACCGAATTCTATTTGGTTAGTACCATTTTTATCCCCTTTTTCCTACTTTACCCCTTACGAGTACGACTTTCTAAAATGTTTTTATTTTAAGTGTCTACGCAATTAGAGGGATGTACACGAAGAATTTAATCATTCTAGCAGTGGTCGTTGGTACTATTTTTATCTCTCTGTACCCATTTATCCCTTGAAAGTACGAATTTGGAAAAATAATTTTATATTATGTATCTATTCAATTAAAGGAATGAACACATCAAATGTCGTGTTTCTAGCTGTTGTCGTTTGAAAGTACCATTTTGGTCCCTTTTTGCCCCATTTCACCTTTTATTTTTAGTGTCTACGCAGTCAGAGGAATTTATGTTCCGAATTTCATGACTCTAGCTGCGGTCATGTTGTACTATTTTTATCCCTTTTTCATTTTAACCCCAAAAAGTACGAATTGCGAAAAATGCGTTTTTTTTAATTTATGTGTCTACGCAATCAGAGGAATGTATACAACAAATTTCATTATTCTAGGTTCAACCATTTGGTTTGTACCATTTTTATCCCTCTATTCCCATTTTATCCCTTAAAAGTACGAATTAGGAAAAATATTTTTATATTATGTATCTACTCAATTAGAGGAATGAATACATCAAATTTCGTGTTTCTGGCTATTGCTGTTTGAAAGGTACCATTTTTATCCCTTTGTGCCCCATTTCACCCCTACGAATAAAAATCACTTTGTGGTGCACGTTTTTGTTATAGGGGGAATGCGACACCCAATATCAAGTAAGTACAAGCAAACATATTGAAAAAATGTGCTTAAATACTCTAAATATTAGGGGGTATTATGGGTATTTTTAGTCCTTCTGAGGAAAAAATCTTTCCCTTTGGGCTGATTTCGACTTTCGTTTAGATGCTAACATGCTTTTCAACAGACGAACAGATGGACATGGCTAGATCGTGTTATTTTATGACGATCAAAAATGTATGTACTTTATTGGGTCTCAGGTCGATATTTCAAGGTGTTACAAACGGAATGACAATGTTAGTGTACCCCCATCCTGGAGGTGGATGCCTGCCAGCTGTCATAAAACTCGATATCTCACTAATATAAAGATTGAATTCTTACCACCAAAAACTACATCGATAATTCAGCATTTGGACCAAAGGATTATAGCGTCATTTAAGGCATATTATAGACAAATAATTGTAAAAAAAAAAAAAACAAATATCTGCTCTGGAAAGGGATGTGACCCTTTCGTCACGATGTACTCATAAGTGATAATATTGATTTCATGAATACAGTCATAGATAGCACGGAATATATTCATAGTGACGACGACGTTGATTGTTACGGAGATTTGTTTGAAAACGAAATAATTGAAAAGAACAAAGACAACCCGCTAAATGCAGAATCCATAGAGTCTGAAGACGATGAAGCACATGTGGACCCAATCCGGACGTCAACACTTTGCGAAGCATTAACCGTGCATCATTTGATCAAATAGAGACAGATATATTAAAAGGATCAGTAAAGTTGACTAAAGTTTTAGTTTTTTCGTTTGTTTTATTTTGGTCTGTAATAAATATTTTATTTGAACTGGGATATTGTCCAGACTCAAGACCATTTTGCATCTATATTTTGTAGAATGCAATTTTTTTCACAAATGGCATGGTGACTTTAATTACTTGGGTGCACACTGCCACTATCGTGATTTCCACCCTGTGAAAAATTTCCTCAGGTGGCTTCGCAGTAACTTTTCAAAAACATGCCTCTTTAAGTAAATAATTCTCAAAAACGAATGAGAAGCGCAATTCACTTGCCGAATATCCGTTCGCACCAAGTAATGAAGCACACGTGGCCTGCTAACGGAAGAAAAAGACACGTTTGAAAATTTAGACATTCCGATACCCCATGTAGAACATTACATAAAAACATGTTCACATGATCCTATTTCTACAGCGCCATACCGAATTTCCCCGAAAATGAAGGTTTTATTGAAGCAAGAACTGGATAAGATGTCAAAGAATAACGTGGTGCTTGTTTCAAGCTATAAAGAGATTTTTGTAGCTTAAGTATGGATCCCTCTATTACATCCATTCCATCTGGTGGTTCAATATATATTTCCTCATCCAAAGTGCCTTATAGACGTCCATCTTGACGTCCAATTGGTGAAAATGGTGTCCTCGTTACATTGCAACTGCCAAGACATTGCGTATTGTGGTTAGTTTTGCTACGGTTGCATACGTTTCAGTGTAATCAACACCAACTTTTTTTAAAAACCCCTTCGTCACCAACCATTCTTTATATCTTGTAGGCTTCCCACCGGATCTTTCTTGAATGCGAAAACTCCAGTTTGATTTGAGAGTCTTGACATTAGGACGCTGTTCAACTATTTTTCAAACACTGTTGTTGTCCATGCATTTTAGTTCCTCATTTATAGCTTTCTGCCATAGTTCAGTATACAATCTATTGAAGATGTCATTGTATATTTCCGGAACATCGTTGAAACTTGCATTGATATTACTGTGAACAACAGCCGTTCTGACTCCTCAATTGCATTATCTGTACCCACAGGATCTTCTACAGAGTTTGTTGGATTAACTATCCTCCCTTTCTGCACTTGTCATATTTGATGATCCTGTATCAGCCACAGCAACGTTTTCTTCGACACTTGCCCTTTCTTGATCGTGGCTCACAATTATGGTTACAATATTTTGATGCGGTCCAGAGGCCACGTTAAATGGAAATTTTTTTCATTGAATTTGATATCATATGCAGAAAAAACTTTACGGTTTTCAGCATCCCAAAGACGATATCCATTAGGAACATATCCAATCATAACTGCTTTACAACTTTTCGGTTCAAGTTTTATTATTGATTTGGAATCCATTGATATTGATTTGTAATCCAAGAATACGCTTTACAACCAAAAACGCGACAATTTTCAAAATCTGACTTATATCCACACCATATCTCAGCTAGGTTTATTGAATTTCCAATGATCTCATTAGACATCCATTCGTTACATACGTTGACCAAGTACCGCCTCATTCCACAAAGTCTTCGGAATATTTGATTCAATAAGCATTGCTCTTACCTTTCATACAAGTCTCCGATTAAATCGCTCAGCTACACCGTTTAACTGAGGCCTGTATGCGATAGTAGTTTCTACTTGTATTCCCTTTTCTTTATTTAGCATTTTTGTTGCTCATTTGATAGATATTAACTTCCTTGATCAATGGTTAATTGTGAAATCGTGTTACCTAGCATCGATAGGTTCATAATCTTTAAATTGTTTGAAAACTTTCGATATCTTTTGATAGGGAATACCTTTGCAGAGTTACTAAAATCATCGGTGAAACTTACAAAGTATTAAGATCCATCTAGAGGTATTGGAACACACATCGGAATGGTTTCTACCCAATAATCGTTTTGACATTTCTCTTGTACCGTCAAACGGTTCTCAACAGTGCTTCGCTTCTACGCAAACATCACAGAAGCCAATTTTAGTATTTTCTCCTACTAATTTAGGTATCGCATTATTCTTTCTTCGCTATACAGATTTTCTAAGTGAGATTTCAAACTCGTAACAATTGCCACGTAGTAGCGGTAGCTAAAATTCGATCATCTTTTGTAATCATATCCTGATTACCTAGAAACTTCACATGGCACCAGCTTTGGTCAGTTTTCTCACTGACAACAGATTGTCTCGAAGTTCTGGAGTGTAGAGGACATCTTTAATTTCAATTTCAAATCCATAATTATCCGCCATAAAACAAAAACTTTTGTTTACACCATTACTTTCACCAGATTTGCAATGTATTTTCTTGAGTTTCTTCATTGTAGTGTTGGTTGAGCTTAACACTTTTATACTTGGATTTTTTATTATCAAAAAAAACACAAGTTTTTATTTTGTTTCCTTTATTATCAAAAGGAAAACTATAACTATTATACTTACTTAACACTTTTATACTTGGGTTTTTTATTAAAAAAAAAACACAAGTTTTTTTATTTTGCTTCGTTTATTATCAAAAGGAAAACTACAACTTTTATACTTGGGTTTTTATTATAAAAAAAAACACAAGTTTTTTATTTTGTTTCCTTTATTATCAAAAGGAAAACTACACGTTTATTTGTTGAATTCTGTGATAGAACAAACTTATGAAATACGTATTTTGCACCTTGTGGACAAAGACTTCTCTGTTTTTGGTGGCCAAAAGTGTATGGACAGCAAAAACAGTTAATGTGGAAATTTTATTATTTTAATATTCTCACCTCATGTAGCGTAAGCTAAGACGGATCATATTACCTTTTAAATGCAAATAAATGAAAACGCGTAATAAGCTAATTTGGAAAAATAATGAAATTGGAGGTAATAATAATTTAGAGTAGTATTTGTTGTTGTTCTTGTGTACTCTATTATATGATGTTTGTAGACGTTATTGTAACTCCCCCTCGTTAGACTGAGGCTGCGACGAAATAAGAAATCATTAGTAAAATATAGTAATAATAATCAAGAAAATTACAATAGTCTTACAAATAGAAATTATAATTGACATCGTATTTTGTTTTAATAGTTTTGTTACAGAATTTTCGTAATCTATTTGTTTTACATAAAGTTTTTCCCGGTTTAAATCTACTATTATTTGGTTTTCCTTAATTTTGGTTATTAGATGGCGTACAATTATTTTGTCTTGGACTTTAAAAATATATGTATTATCTCCAATGGAAATTTCACAATTTTGGAATTTAATTAGGAATGTACCATTTAAATTATGATTAAATGATTTTAGTTTACAATTGGATATAATTTTATCTCTAAAGTTTGAAAAAAGAAGAGTGCCATGGGATATTTCTTTAACTTTCATATCGGAAAATGTAACCAATCTACAATTAGCTTCATTGTTACGTATTATATCATTAATGCATGTATCATTGATGAGTTCTATGTTTTTAGGTAAATTATCTTTTATATAAATTTTGTAGGTTCAATTATTTTTGCTAATTAATATGTTTCTATTGGTTAGTGAGAGACTTTTGTTATCTACATTTGCAATTGGTTCAAAAGTTATTGTAGTCAGTACATTCGGCGAAAAGAATGGGAAAATCAGAGTAATGCTAATTGAATTTTCAAAAACTGCGGTGACTACCTTATTTTTGCCGTATGTTTCAAAATATTCTATTACGCTAAATTCCTATTCCGTTTGTAATTTTGTTGGAACAAGTCCTAGCTTACTAGTGAAAATAACTTGACCAATATCGTCAAAATGGTTCTGTAAAAAATTAATGTCGCTGTCTACCTGATGGACATGTTCCACGAAAGAAACTTCGTCCTCCAAGTTGCCAATTCTGTTTTGTAGATTATCTTTAAATTTATTAATGTATTGTTCGACGGTGGACTGTCCGTAATTAATGTGATTCGTTATGTTGCTAATTTGGTGTTACAGAAAATGGTTTATTTCTATTAAAGAATTTGTTTTATTTTGTAGTCTGTCATGTACGCCAAGGAATGTAATGTAGAATTTATCGAAACTTCATCATCACTATCCATAGTACCAGTCACAAATTTGAGACCTTTTCCAAGGATATTAACCCTCCGATGTGCGGTGACATTTGAGGCGGTAAATGGAGCATATGGGTCTGGCCAGACCCACATAAATTTAAGAGGTACATGTCAGGCAGGGTACACGCAGATGACCACAGGTGTACTAAATGTGTGATTGTGTGTTAGAATATGGGTCTAGTATGTATTTATGTGTGTATTGATGTACGAAAATATAATTAAAATAATTGTATTCATGAATTAAACTCATTTATTAACTGATAATATTACATTATATTACATTATAAAGAACAATTTGGTTTGCAGTTATACATTTGCATGGAATGTTCGTTGAGGCATATGGGACGACTGCATGTGTTGCAACGATATCGAGTCTTACGTCGCTTCTTAGAAGAAGAAGCGCAAAGGTAGCATGATGAGCGTGTGGAGGCTACGTCAGCATATGTTTGTGATTGAGCTTCGGCTGATATTGATGGGCGGGAGTCCGAAACCTAAAAATATTTAAATATATGTTTGTACATGATATACATAAATACATAAATATGTACTTACAACGACATTGAAAATATTCATTGCTTGCTTTATGTGTGAAAACCTCCATACCAATGGGTTGCTCGCCCGTTCCTTCATGTGTGGAATTACAAGCTGCCGAGCCAATTCAATGACAAACGAACGGCGTTTGTCGCTCTGCTTTGCTGGACTCAACTCGTCATAGATGATGAATGAGACCAAGCCAGCGACATCAAGCATGTTGTAAAACATTGCCAAGGGCCAACGATTCGTCGAACGCTTACAAGAATATCCAGTCAACATCTGGTCCATTGTGTCTACACCTGCCTTGAATTTATTGTACTCCAATATTTGATTCGGCTTTGATTTTTTCAATGGATCGATGTCAAGACAGTAGTGAACGGTGGACAACATGACTACTGGCTTTTTTGGCTTTGCCATGTACGAACACAGAGCGACGTCATTATTGTGGAAGCAAAAGATGGTGCTTTCCACAGCACGTTTTGGGTAAAGCAATTCAGGGGGATGAAGGTCTTGTTCTTCCGTACGGTGCCTACAAATGCCACATTTCTTTCCATCAATATTTCTGCCAAGTTATAAGATGAAAAGAAGTTGTCAGCATAAACTGTTCTGCCGCTTCCCATATATTTCTCCATCAACTTCATGACTACCCGTTCGCCTTGGTTCATTTCTCGTTGGCCACCTGGTGCTTTTCCCGTATAAATTATCCCTTTCAAGGGATAATTTGAAACGGAATCGCAAATCCACCAAACTTTAATTCCATACTTTGCAGGCTTACTCGGAATATATTGAGTAAACCGAGTTCGCCCGCGATACGGAAATAATTGCTCATCGACAGTCACTTGGCAGTCTGGAGTGTAAGCATTTTCTAAGTTGGTCATCAGCATGAGCCATACATCGTCCACGGCCGCAGATTTGCTATGTTGTAGCCTCTCTGCACGAGTATTACTGTTATCAAAACGGATGAATGTAGTCAAGAGCTTGAACCGATTGAAGGACATGGTTGCCTTGTAAATCGGCATATTGTAGCTCGCCCACAATTCTTTTGCAGGCTGGGAATTGGCGTGAAACACACCAGCAACCAGCAACAACCCAAAGAAAGCATACAATTCATCTTCGTTGGTCATTTTCCAAACTCGCTGTTTTTTACTGGGATGCCCTTCGTTCCATAGACGAAAAGATTCAAGGGCTTTCCGATTAGTTTCCCGCACAATAATGTTCACGATTTCAGATGACAATAACGATTTGAAGATAGCTCGGTGATGTGGCAATGTTCCTCGCAATGGCCCTCTGCGCGTAAAAGTTGGGACATTATGCGAGCGTGGCCTTCCAGAAGGTGGAGGATTCGTATTCCATACCCTGCCGTCCTTCAAACGGTACACTTGATCCTGATTGTTGGATTTGCTGGATGATGCAATTACGGTTGGTGCTTGAATAGCAACTGCGGACACGGCATATCTATACAATTCCTCCAAATCATCATCGACATCGTTATCAACCAAAACGACCTCTAACTCAAACCCTTGTTCAATATCCGAAGCCTCATCTTCCTCCGGCACGTAGTCTTCATCTCCCAAGTCGTCACCTGATTCGAACGAGTCGAATTCCAGCCCCATAACTCGTTGAACTTCTGCCTCAAGGCGCTTTCGCTCATCCGGAGTCACATTCGGTGCATTTAATTTACGAAGCAAGCGCGCCATTATATCATCCTCATCGATGCATCTTTGCTCCATTTTACTTGCAAAAAAAAAATAAAGCACCTGTACTAAAGAATTCTAAAAAACACGTGTTCACACTGGTTTCTCCACATCAACTGAAATATAGACTCTCTGCCTGAGCCTCTGCCAGAAACTATAACTGGTTTCTCCACATCAACTGAAATATGTACTCTCTCTCTCTCTCTCTGCCTCTGCGAAAAATGTCAAACCTATTTTCTTCGAACAGTCATACAAATTAAGGTTGGGTCTGACCAGACCCATGTGTGTATGATTCACGAAAGTAGTTTCAAATCCAATTTTTTACCTATACATATATCAAAAACGTATATTTTACTATTACATTGGGTTCGGCACAATATCATTGAGGAAGTCATGGACTGGCATTGATCAGAAATTCCCCGAAGAATAACTAGACACATATAAAAATCGATTTGGTCTGGCCAGACCCATATGCACCTCGGAGGGTTAATTAAACCTCTGGTTTGTCTACGGTGCACACTGTGGTAAATCACAAATCTAGCTGGACAAAATAAAAAAAAAAGTCTGGCAACATTCCTTCTGATCGTTTAATGAGCTTGTCAATACAATAGATAACTGTAATTCATGTTTTGTTTTGTTTGTTTTTAGCTCTGATTAGAAAAACTAAACTTTAAAGTCACTTGTTGTCAACACGTGCATTCAGATTTCAAAGAGAAGCGTATTTGTTGTGTGACTTTGTTTTGTGATTGAAAAGGCTACGGTGATTTTATTGTCATATTTTTTTTTATTATTATTAAGCGATATTTCAAGGAAATATATTATAAATTGCATTTAATTATTTCCATTGTAAGTATTAAAACAATTTTATTTTTGTGAGAAGTTCAGAAAGTGAAAAAAATAAAACATTTTCTTT
Organism: Polietes domitor; assembly: GCA_947397865.1. Lineage (NCBI taxonomy): Eukaryota > Metazoa > Arthropoda > Insecta > Diptera > Muscidae > Polietes > Polietes domitor. The sequence continues at coordinate 247,063 of CANDYM010000001.1, forward strand.
TTTCAAGTAGAGTTAAAGCTGTTTATTACGCATAGTTCCGGTGTAAAACTATATTTGGGTGAATCTTTCAAGTGTTCACTTTAAGGTAAATCAAAAACCCATTGCGATTTTTTGCGACCGCCATACATTTTTTTTCACTTTTCCAGTATGACCTCCACTCTTTTGCGAAAGGAAATTTTTGATGAATGGTTAAAAACTCCCAAAATACAGCGCAAAGATGACTTATTGACATTAATAATGGATAGATATGGTCTTCAAGATATACCAGAAGAAGTGAAAACAAATCTTAAGGCAAATATAAATATTATTTGTTTTAAGCTAGGCGAAAAATGGATAAAAAGTGGAAGACATCATGGCCGTTTTTTAAAATCAAATTCAGTTTGGCTTGATGAACCGTAAGTATTGCCTGAAAGTGTACAACCGAAAAAATGTGAAAAAGCTGGAAGAAAACCGAAAATCTTTGATGACTGCAGTGAAAAATCGAAAAAAAGAAAGATACAAAGTCTTTTAGATTCAACTGACCATCGAGAAATTATTAAAGCTAGCGAGATAGTGTTTCGCAAAATGGGAAAGCGAGATTCAGCCACACTTGTGAAAGATCTGTCGGAAGCATCATCCAGTAAAGGTACGGAAGTGAAAAAAATTTGTAAGAGATTTAGCTCTGAGCCTGTGCCTTTCTCCCGATGAAGCCTTATCTTTAATGGTTGATGCTAATTTGTCGAAATATCAATACGACGTTATTCGGCAAAAAGTCAACGCAAAATGCAAAAATCTTTTTCCCTCCTACACTAATGTTCAAAAAGCTAAGAAAAATTGTTATCCAGCTGAAACAGTAATCACTGAGATGTATGCAAAAAGTTCACTCCAGTCATTAGTGAATCATACTGTTGAAAGGCTTTGTTTGGCTCAAAAAGAGGTTTTACTCGGTATTGATGAACTGAAAACTGATGAAAATCGTCTTAATATTTTGATAAAATAGGGATGCGATGGGGCTCAGCAAAAGCAGTATAAACAGAAGTTTTCTTCGGAGGAGGGCCATGCAGATGAAAGTTTATTTAGTATTTCAATGGTTCCTATTCAAATGAATTTAAGTTCTACACAAACAAAAATTATTGCATGGCAAAATCCTGCTCCTTCATCTACAAGATACTGCCGTCCTATCAAGTTTGTTTTTGCCAAAGAGTCCACTGAGTTAATTACTCAAGAAGTTAATTTAGTACAGCAAGAAATTAGAGATTTGTCTCCAACTCTTATCAGAAATGGCGAACAAAGTTTTCTTGTTGAGTCTACATTTATGCTTACTATGATAGACGGTAAAATTTGTACTGCACTATCATCTTTAACTTCTTCTTCTCAAACGTGTTTCATATGTGGAGCGAAACCGAGTGAACTAAATAAACCTTCTGTGATTTTAAACAAAATTGTCGATGAACGATCTTTAACCTTTGGAATGTCTCCGCTACATTCATGGATCCGTTTTATGGAGTGTGTATTACACATAGCATATAAGCTTCCTATAATGACCTGGCAAGCTCGAGGACCGGAAAATAAAGCAAAAGTGGCTGAAGTAAAAAAAAATATTCAACAGAGATTTCGAAATGAGATGGGGTTGCTTGTAGACATGCCAACACAACACGGAGGTAATACGAATGACGGTAATACTGCTAGACGGTTCTTTAGAGCAGCAGAAAAGAGTGCAGAAATCACTGGTGTCAATAAAGAATTAATTGAACGGTTTCATATTATTTTGGAAACTTTAGGTAGTGGTTACCCTATTGATGAAGATGCTTTCGAAAGTTTTATTGTTGTCACACGAAATTTATACTTAAAGGAATACCCATGGTACATTATGCCAGTTAGCGTCCATAAAATCCTTTTTCATGGAAAAGACATAATAAAGTCTTGCATTCTTCCTATAGGACACCTGTCAGAAGAAGCTCAAGAAGCAAGAAATAAGGACACGAGGAAATTTAGAGAGTTGTTTACGAGAAAAACATCGAGAATAGACACAAATACAGATCTTTTCAATCGTCTCTTAATTTCTTCAGATCCCTTTATCGCAAGTTTGCGTCACACTCCCTTTCAAGTTCAAGGTTTGATAACAAAAGAAGTTCTTTCATTATTATCTGTTGATGCTTTTGAGGAGGAAGAATCTTAACGATAAATATGAAAGTGAATAAATTAAAATCTCTATGTGTATTTATGTGTTATTATCTGTATTATTAATGTAATAAAGGAAAAATAAGTAACGAAAACAATTATTATCAAATATTTATTAAAAATATTAAAATTATTTTAATACTAAAAATTAATTTTTGACCTCAATTTTATTTAAAAAAATCTTCTTTTTAAAAAAAATTGATTTTTGATAATAATTTATATATTTGAACTCATTTTTTATATAATTCATAAGTGAGAAGTGAACCCAACGCGATTTATTAATTTTGTCCACCTAGATTTGCGATCTACCACACTGTGCGGTGGGGTAGAATGCTATTAATTTTGGCTTTTAGTAAGAAAAAGCTCTTTTGTATGGAATGAATTATATGTTTAGTCGTTAGCGAATTTGAGGGCACTTCATCTATGTTCCTAGATATAAGATCTAAAGTGGGTCTCCTCCACGGTTAACAAATTGTTGTCTTCGTTATGCCGTAAGAGTCGGATATGCTCATTTATAGTATTGTGTAGGCGCTCTATATCCGCATTTGAGTTATGATTACTGTTGGACGTATAATGTATGTCGATGTTTTCGTGCTCGAGGTATTGACGAATGGGTATGACTTCAAATCCTAAATCGTTATACACCACAATCTTAGTCATTTTACCCACGATTCCAATACATTGAATTAGTTTTGATCTAAACTCAGTCCATGTCCTGGAGTTTATCATAAATGCTTGAGCATATTTAGTAAATTTATCGATAAACGTAAAAAACAACTTTTTCTTCAATGTGTAGAACACGTCTATGTGTATTATTTCGGACGGTTTATGAGGGGTTTCCGTTATCTTGTACGGGATTTTTGGAGGTTTCCATACATATTTTTCTCTGTAGCAAACTTCACAGATATTAAAGAATTTTGTTAAATTTTCTTTCAACTTAGGGTTATAGATACTAAATTTCAATTGTGCAAAGTTCTCCATTATTCCTCTGTGGATATTTTCCAAATGTTCCCCTTGTATTATTTCGAGCAACTCATTTTCATGCAGTATATCAGTAAACAACTGTTTACATCTTACGATTTTAAAATTTGAATATTGACTAAAGTTTTTTCGAACGGCTTCATAAAATGCTTCATATACATTACCATCCCGAATAAGAACTGTGCTTATTCCATTAGGGTTGCAATGGATTTTAATTATTGTTACTATTATTTTGTCTTCCCCAAAATTTTTCGCAGTAATATTTTTTTTCTTGTTATTGAATATTTGTATGGTCTTTATTTTTAGGGATCCTGAGCCAACAATATCAATTATTAGTTGATTTTTGTACATATTTATTGGAGAATTTGTTTCAGGTAATTTCTGATTTTTAAATAAATTTTCTGTAATAACCACTTAAACCGAGGACCGTTTTATCTGTCGGGTCGTTCGTGGTATTGGGTAGTTAGTGATACATTCGATTTTCATTGGGTTTGGTTTGACACCATTTTGAGTAACGATGTGTCCCAGGAAATCTGTTTCCCTTCATAAGAATTCACATTTGTCCATTTGTATTTTAAGTTTTGCATTCACCAGCTGATCGAATACCAATCTAATGGAATTTAGGTGTTCTTCCAGTGACGTGGATTATATCATCTAGGTAAACGAGGCAAACTTTACTTAATAAATCTCCTAATATGTTGTTCATAAGTCGTTGGAATGTAGCGGGTACTGTTTTAAGGTTAAGTGTTTAACGGCATTAGTGTTGATATCATGAATAATTGCGAATATCTGAGGATCAATTTAGAAATTTTAGATCTAGCCGGATTTGTTCTAGGATTGGCACATTTTAATTTCCATCGAAGGAAGTGGCGTTGTCTACCAGGTGATAATTTTCCTCTGTTATGGACCAGTGGTCCTGTGCTTTGATATGAATTATTTCTTGGCAATTTGATTTAGTTGATATTTCAACTTTGAAATTTGGCGAATTATATTTTCCTGCGTGAGTAATAGTTTCGCCCTTGTTGTCACAATGTTCATTGATACGCACTAAACCTTGTTCCACTTTATTGACTATTTTAATTTAGCTAGACGCCGGAAATTGCAGTGGTATATTTTTATTTATTTTATTAAATTTTAGGAAATTTTCTCTATAATCTATGACAGCGTTGTACCGAATTTGTTATGGAATTTACATTCGATGAGTTATACCCAGTCATTAACATCACCTAATTCTTTAAACAAAGGGATTTTGTAAGTGGTGTGCGAATGTACATTATTTTGTAGTATGTTTTGCACTCAGATATTTTTATTAGAAATTGTGGTTTCTTAGCTTTATTGTTCCGCCAAAACTATGCTTGTGCCAAATATAGTTTGTTTGTAAGAAATACTTTAAAAAATATGATTTTTGAACAAATGTCGGATTTGAACCAACACAACTTTTTTCCTTCAAAATCCTTTAACCAAATATATACATATTTAGATAGGCTGAAGGGTTCCCCGTTTTTGTAGAGTAACTTTTGCCTGCACGAAAGTGCAGGTAATGATATGCATCCTATACAAATAGGAGTATGTGTTGTTCTAACTCAGAGAAATTCATCATCGCCTCTGAGCTGTACATTTGCAAGACTTCTTCCCCCCTTCCTCCATTGAAGTCGGACACTACTCACTCACCCCTGACTCACAAACGAAGACCTTTGGAACGATCTCCCTCGGCCACACACATACATACATGTACATTGGTGAATACTCACATTCGCACATATATACACTTTCTCGTTTCCAACCCTCCCCCGTCCCTTCCTCATCCACACACCAACTTGTCCGCGTCGTGAAATATGATACCCCCAAAACAAATGTATGTTCGAAATCAAGAGGAATTCCACATATTCCTCTGAGGAATATGTGCATCCATCGGCCAGCAACTAAGCCAATCGATTGACGCAAAGTCATATTCACACGTACATACATGTACATTCACATACACACATTCGAGCATACTACATTCACACATACATACATACACGTACATTTACATACATACATAAATTTGCTTTAATTACCTCATTAACACATGCGCCGACAAAGGTATTCCACATATTCATCTGAGGAAAGCCATTATTCCTCAGAGGAATCCTCTTGATTTCGATCATACATTATCCTACTACTATAACCAATTTTCTGAATCATTAAGTACAGTCCCCATAAAAGTCAATGAAGTAAAAAAAGATAGTAAAATATCAGTAAAACCAATTTATTTTTTAATTTTTCAATGAAATATACCAATAACAGGATAGTTAATGAGGTTGGAGACCATATTGTAGTAGAGTATATAACACCTGATGAAGCATTTGTTGGGAAAAAAATAATTAATAAATGTGACTATTTCGAAGACCCAATAAGATCTTCTTATTTATGAATATTTTGTTCATCCTGAAATATATTATAGTCAGCAAGAAATTTTCAATGTTAAAAATATTAGACAAACGTTTTTTTATTGCCACTTAAAAATGGCTTTATTATATTACCATTAATTTAATAAATATAATCTGAAATGCTTTTGTAGATGACAAAATACAAAAATTACAAACGGAAAATTCACTTATTCAAGATATTGTTTTACAGCTAGGCAAATTAAACTCGGAAGTACCAAATATTATATTAATGTATTCTATTAAATATATTGTTATTATATTAAGACAGAACTTGCAATTGCATGCCCTTTTTGCTGAAAAAATGAACCAAGTGGTAGACGATGCTGCAAATTTAAATGGTAAGTATTGATATCTATTTACATAATGTTATCTCAACATATATTCATAGTTTTACTTGTAGTAATGAATGATATCCAAGCCTCAGCAGTAACTGTTTAACATCAATTTTTTTGTAACATCACTTTACCGTTTCCAAATTTGTGTTAAGATTTCCTTTAAAGGAAGATAGAACAATAAATAAAAAGTAAATGATACATTCTTAAATAAGCAATATGCAGATGTATATATGTATATGTACATATACAGTGGTGGCCAAAACATATGCAACTAAGGGTGACTTACTTTAATAGGTTCTATAAGTTTGTAAATTTTAATCACAAAGAAAACATTGATGCTTAAATAAATATTAATACACCCTCGAGATTTCAAATAATTCAAAAAATGCACATATGCTGCTAAAATTTCTTTGTTCTCGGCATTTTTATCGATAATTATAAAAATTTGTGCGGACAAAACATATGCAACTCGACAACTTCGTTTTAAAAAATGTCATTTTTGATATTTCTTTAGATCTGTCGTTGTTCGTATAATTAAGTAATAATCATGTGTTAAGAAAATTTTTTAGAATATTCAATTTTATTTTGTTATTTTTTCTATTGGGGTTAAAATAGAATTTGTATGAAATGATACGGTATAAATTCGGATCTTATCTCATACAACGAATTGTTGCTGCTTATTTTAGTGGAACATAACACAGAGACTTTGTCTACAAATTCAATATTCAAATAAAAGTTATAAAAATTCAAATTTTCAAATTATTTATAATTTAAAAATAAAAATTTTTATTGTACACCGAGGTGGTTGATCGCGTAAGATAAGTGGTCGGACGGGCAATTTTATGAACAGACTTGTGAAAAAAAACAGGTACTTGCAATTGTTTAGTTCGTTTATAGGAAGACAAAAATGAGTCATTTTTCACAAGTCTGTTCATAAAATTGTCCGTCCGACCACTTATATTACGCGATCAACCACCTCGGTGTACAACAAAAAATTTTATTTTATTAAAATTAGAAATGTTGAACTTTTATGAATATTGAATTTCTGGACAATGTCTCTGTGTTGTATTCCACAAAAATAAGCAGTCACAATTCGTTGTATGTGCTATGATCCGAATTTATCGCATACCATTTCATACAAATTCTATTTTAACTCCAATAGAAAAAAATAACAAAATAACATATTCTTAAAAATTCCCCTAAACATGATTATTATTTACTATTATTTACTAATACAAACAACGACATATCAAAAGAATTTTCAAAAATGTCGTTTTTTACAACAATGTTTTCGAGTTGCATATGTTTAGTCCTGATCGATTTTTATATTTATCGATAAAAATGCCGATAACAAAAAAATTAAATCAGACCATGAGAATTTTCTTAATAATTTGAAATCTTAAAGCAGTATTAATATTTATTTAAAAAACTTTGTTTTCTTTGTGATTCCAATTTAAAACTTATAGAGCCTATTAAAGTCATCCTTAGTTACATATGTTTTGTCCACCACTGTACATATCGGTACAGGTAATGCAAAAGGGACGAACAACACAAAAATCCAAAATTTGAGATTTTATTGGCAATACTGCATTACACCAAAATACACATTCTGTCAAAATTTTCGGCTTTATGACGAAATTCAAACAAATAATTTGAAAAGCAACTATTTTTACTGTATAGTCCCAATTTTTTCGGCCCAGTTATGGAACGTGAAAGTTGTGGTTGAAAGTTTCCAGAAATATATATATTGTACTATAAGGGTTTTTATACTAGTCAGTTTTATGAAAAGTGATGTTAGGTCCTTTTGTATTTTAAGTGACAATATGCAGTTTATCAACAAACTATCGACTATATACAATTATATTCAGATATCATCCCTCAAAACTATTATTTCGGATGAAGGTCTAAAATGCAAATTGGAATCCATTTTATCTATTAATATTTTACAAATTTACAACGTGGATGGAGTGCACAACAAGAAAAGGTTGTTAAACTACGACAAATTTATTGATATTTTATATTATAAATGTGTATTACCAAACACCACAATTAAGATTCTAATTATATTTATTACTTTTGTAGGTGATGCTGCAAAAAATTATGAATATTACATAAATGTTTCTATCAGCGACCTCATATCTGGAAATAATGCTGCAAAAAACCAACATTTTAAAGGAAAATGCTAAAAATAGGAAGGAAATGGTTCCACTAATATTGAAATCATTTTAAATTCAATTCTTTTCTTTGTACTGTAATTACTTACTTCATTCTCATTGTTGTATACTAATATTCATGGAAAACATATTGTAATGTGCTTTTTACTTTACAAATACTTTAAATAAAATTTGGAATCCACTTTATTTCACATATATTACTAACTCCATAGAAGCCCTGATCCAATAGAAATCCATTAAATAATGAATTCCGGGGATCAAACATGTAATACGTATGTATTCGATACGATGTGTGGTTCAATATATTATATAACCGCTTCCGCAGAACAAGTATTTGTTCTACTAACAATTTCTAGAATTTTTTCTGTTTTTAAAAATCCCATATAAAAATCACCCATGAAACAACAGATTCCACAACTGGTTCCAAAGAATAGACATCTGTTCGAGTTTTGCGTAAAATAACCTGTTGGTTTTGGGACAAACTCGAACAAAAATAATCAATGCCAGAACAGGAAGTATGACAAGTTCTGTGGCAGTATAAGTTGTTCCTCAACCGTTTCTTTGCAATCGAAACTTTTGGGTAGTGTCAATCTGTAATGTGTGGTGCGGTCGCTTGTCCAATCGACAGCATATGTGTGAGAGTTCCTGGAAAGTCGCGTATCTCTACCGAACGTTCTCACGGGCGAATATCCGAAGAACAAACACCGTGAAAGTATCGATAAAACTAGGACAACCAACACCCATTACGATGATTTTCAAGGGAAACAATAGAATTGGATATTCTACCGGCACCTATAAACACCATCGCCTTCCTCTGGATGCGGTCAAGCAGCTCCAGTGAAAAACCTGGAGTACCCGACTATATATGGGAGTTGTATTTCATCTTTGGTTTGATGTAGGTAGTGTAGATATTGAGAAGGTCAGAAGGAGTGAAGTATTTTTACACCGGTTTAAGAAGTCTAGATGTTTGAATGCTTCTTTCGACACATCAAATACATGTTTTGTCCAACGAAATTCGCATTGTATTTTCATGACCAGAACATCAAGAGTATCTGATAAAACTCTATCAAAGGCCTTGGAGATATCTAGAACAACAACATTACTCTCACCAAACTGGTGGATGGATCGATTCCACTTTTCGGACTACAGCGTCATCTGGTCACCCGTAGATCGATTCCTACGAAAGCCATACAGTCGATCATTAAGTAAGTATTTGGTCTATATCTACCTCACAAGATGGGGGTTAACCATACTCTCCATAACCTTTGAGAGCGCTGAACAAATCGCAATCGGGCGGTAGTTTGCAGGGTTATTAACTGTTAGTTTGAATAGTTTTTATTGACTTAAATAATATTTCATATTATTGGAAATTACAATTTCATATTATTGGAAATCAAGACTACTACGATTAGAAAAATAATACAAAGCAAACTAGATTAAAAAACATTCATGTTGTAAAGTAGGTGAAACAGGCAAAGTTAAATTCCAATACTTCTCCTAAACATGGATGTTCTTCTAAAAAAATTAATAAACATTTAAGATATACCCATTAAATTTACAAAATGTACATGTTTAATTTTGCAAAGATTTTTGGTGAGAATGTCCGCAACCATATCGTTTGTTGGACAGTATTTCAGTTCAACTTCTCTGTTCCGGACGACTTCTCGTACATGGTGGAATTTGATGTCAATATGTTTGGTGCGATTGTGAAAAACGGGATTCTGTGCTAATTTGTATGCACCTTGATTATCGACATTCAATAATACTGGATCGCCGTCGCCATATTCTAATTCTGCCAACAACCGCCTCAAGTATATAGCCTCTCTCACCGCATTCGACATCGCCATATATTCGGCCTCTGTTCTACTAAGAGCCACTGTACGTTGCTTCTGGGTCTCCCAAGATATAGCACATCCATTGATGAAAAATATATAACCAGTGTACGATTTTCGATCTGTGGTATTACTTCCCCAATCTGCTTCTGCATACCCCAATACACCTTTAGGGCCAGCTTTAAATGTCAATTTATAATTTGTTGTACCTGCAAGCTATCGGAGTATGTGGATCTGCATTTCTCTGCGCGAGTTTGTTCACTGAGTGCTGAATATCCGGTCGAGTTGTAATTGATAAATACGTCAATGCACCAATTATTCATTGATATTCATGCTGATTTGCTTTCTTGCAGTTTTCGTCACATTTTACTTAATATCCAGGAGTTAGTGGTAGAGAAGAAGATTTGCATTCGGTCATTCCACACTGTTCCAGCATATCCTTTATATACTGAACATGGCTAAATTTTATGGAACCGGTGTCATTTTCTTGTTCTATTTCCATTCCAAGAAAATGTCGTAATCGACCCTTATCACTGATATCGAATTGTTCTGCAATCCTCGCCTTTATTTGAAGAATTTCTTGTTCGTCCTTGCAAGCAATGATGATATCGTCCACGTATACTGCTACTCATTTCATCATTTTTCTTCATTTTATAAAGACATGGCTCATTTTCACAGGAGACAAAACCAATACCTTTTAAAACAGTATCCTGTAAATACGGATACTGTAAATCAACTACATTCCAGGTTTCGTTCTTCTGCCACGATGAAAATTCTGCTATCATAGCCTCTTGCCATTCCTCAGACTTGCTGCTTGACAACGCTTCTTCAACTGTTTGTGGAACATTTTCGGTGGTCATTCGGTTTAAAATATTATATACCTTTATAGGTCTACCAGGCTTTCCAGTTCTAAAAATCTTCGGTCGTCCAGGTCCAATTTTTACAATCTCCTCCTGAGCATCGGAGCTTGAATTTTCGTCTGCTGTACCAAAGTTTTCTTCTCCACAGCTGCCGATTTCCACATTTTCTGACGTTTGCTGATTGTCGGAGCAATCTTCATACTGTTGAGGTTGACTTTGGTTCAAATATAGCGTTAGAGAATCATTTTCAGTTACGTCTTTGACATCATGCTGAAATTTATTTTCGTCGAAAATTACATCTCTACGTTCAATAACATTTCGCTGTCCTTTGTCATACAATCGGTAGGCTTTTGAAACTAAAGAATACCCCACCATAATGTACTCTTCTCCTTTTTTTTTCGAATTTGCGTTTGTGTGTTTTGTTCAAAGCTACACAATATGAACCAAAAGTTCGAAGGTGGCTTACATTAGGATTCTTATAATGCCATATTTCGTATGGCGTTTCGTCTTTCATCGTGGGACATCTATTTCTTAAATAAGCGGCTGTCATTATTGATTCTGTCCATAATTTATTTTCCACACCTGCGTGTAACATCATGGTTCTCGCCATTTCCACAAGAGTGCGATTGACACGTTCAGCGACTCCATTTTGCTGGGGCGTATGTGGTACGGTCAACTGCCTGATAATGCCACAATTTTTTAGATACTCACTAAATTCATTACTTGTATATTCTCCACCGTTGTCGCTGCGAAGGATTTTGATTTTCTTACCAGTCTGCCTTTCAACTTGTTTTTGGAATTCCTTGAACTTTTCGAAAGCTTCATCCTTCGACTTCAGAAAATATACAAATATTCTTCGAGATTTGTCATCTATAAAAGTCAAAAAATACATTGATCCTCCAACAGATGGTACATTGATCGGACCGCTGACGTCGCTATGAACTATTTCCAGGATTTTATTTGCAGATGTTTCCGATTCCTTCGGAAATGGAAATGTATGCACTTTTCCAAGCATGCAACTCGAACAATTCGCATTATTCGTGCCTTGGCTATTCTTCATACCACGCACCATATCCTTCGAATTAAGATCAGCCAAACTTTTATGATTCAAATGACAGTAGCGATTGTGCCAAACATTTTCTGTCATCGTAAATAGTTGCTCGTGCTCGCTCTCTAACACAAACATGTTGTCGACTTTCTTCGCCTTCAAAATAACTTCTTTATCTTTGTTTGTTATGACCGCATTCAAGTTGGTAAATGTTGCAGGCAAGTCCTGGTTTACTGCTTTGCTTATATATATAAAATTGGCTTGTAACTCTGGTGAATATAAGACGTTGTGCAACTTAACTTCATAATCTTCAGATTTTATTAATACTTCACCTATACCAACAGCCTTCAAAAAATTTTCGCCAGCTAAAGCAATGCGTTCTTCGTGGTCTTCAAATTGAACAAACATGTTTCGATCATTGCACATATGTGCAGTCGCACCACTGTCTAGATACCACTGTGTGTTATTCAGCTTACCTGTCTCTGCAACAGCTATAATTGTAAAGGACTGGTGCTTCTTCTTATTTCGTTGATTTGCTTCACATTTGTTTGCAAAATGTCCAATTTTACCACACGAATAACATTTACCTTTGAACTGCATTTTCTTTTCTTCGCTTGGGAATTTGGTTGTAGATTTTGATGGAACCGATTGATACCCTACAGCTTCATTACCATTGTTCCGAATATTTGTCGATCTTGCTGCAAATGCTTGTGTTCTGACAAATCATCCTTTTGTATTTGGCTTCTTCTTTTACATTCTTCCAGGAGTTTCTGCTTCAATGTTGAAAAACTAGGAAAGTTATCTCTAGTTTCAATAGCCACAACGAAGTTTTCGTATTGCTTTGAAAGGCTTGTCAACAAAATTATCGTCAAAAGTTCCTATTGTATAACAATTTCTGTCTCTGCTAGCTTTTCGGATACTTCCACAAATGAATTGAGGTGTTGAGACATGCTTTCATTTTAAACCACACTTTGAAGTTTTAACCACGCTTACCGAGATGTAGAGCAAATCTTGATCAAACTTAGCTGGGAAGGCTTCACATTAAGGCATATTGTAGCAAGTGCCTTGTCATCTTCCTGCTTCCATTTTGCAGAATCTTCAGCTCCTTTTGCTTCCTCGAGTTTCGTATCACCATTAACAATTTTCCATTGTCCACTATGAATGAGTTTGAATAGTTTTGATTGACTTAAATAATATTTCATATTATTGGAAATTACAATTCAAGACTACTGCGATTAGAAAAATAATACAAAGCTAACTAGATTGAAAAACATTCATGTTGTAAAGTAGTGGAAACAGGCAAAGTTTAATTCCAATATTAACCTCACCTTTTTTAGGGATGGGCTGTATGTTTGCAATCTTCCAACGCGATGAGAAAACACCTGCACGGTATACAAGGTTGCGAAGTGGACGGGCAAGCGTCGAAGAGACAAGAGTAGTAGGATAATGTATGTTCGAAATCAAGAGGATTCCTCTGAGGCATAATGGCTTTCCTCAGAGGAATATGTGTAATTGCTTTTGATTTCGTACATACATTTGTTTTGGGGGGTATCATATTCACGACGCGGACAGGTTGGTAGGGACGAGGGAGGGTGGGGAAGGGTTGGTAATGAGGAAGTGTATGTATGTGCGAATGTATGAAAGTATGCAAATGTACGTGTATGTGTAAATGTAGTATGCTGTATGTGTATGTGTGTAAGTTAGTATGTGAATGTACATGTATGTACGTGTGAATATGGGTTTGCGCGATTCTACGTATGCGAATGTACGTGTATGTATGTGCGACTGTAGGTGTATTTTCAATCGATTGGCTGAGTTGTTGGCCGATGGAGATCGTTGCAAAGATCTTCGTTGGTGAGCCAGGGGTGAGTGAGTAGTGTCCGACTTGAATGGAAGAAGGGGGGAAGAAGTATTGCAAATGTACAGCTCAGAGGCGATTATGAATTCTCTTGAGTTAGAACATTTTATACAGTGTTGTGCAATGGACGTCAGTTTCCACCGTGAAGAAGAACGTTTGAAAATTGGCCACTGGATTTCATTAATTGTCGTGAATTAGCTATGACTGGCATGTTTTATATGGGTGTCTTGGATAAAACTAAATGTTATTTTTGTGAAGTGGAAATTGATCAATGGCAACGTGACGATCAGCCAATATCCGAACATATACGTTGATCTCCGAGTTGTTCGTTGTTGAGACGTCATTCCACCAACAATGTGCCCATAAATCTCTACCAATCGGATAGCATACTACCTGGGCCCTCTTATGATGTATGTGGCGTTCACAATATGGAAATTGTACGTCGAAATGCTGTGCCCCAATCAACAGTGCAGTATAAGCTTTTAATTTGTATTCTGATCCTTTATATGTATCAACTAATAAACGCAAACAAAGATAAATAAGAACACAAATTTATTTTAGTTTTTAATCTTTTATTTCGGCACAAATTAATTCACCAATTTTACAATCGTTCTATTCTAAAAAAAGACAAATTATTGAGAGCGCATTTGTATTTCATGTCGTTATGAGTTGGACAACCAGTATAATAATTTTTTCGATTTCTCAAACTCATTTGATTCTCTAAATTTATAATATTTGTATTAACATAATTTTCCAAGAAGTCTTTTTTAGCCTTTCCAACGATAAAAATGTATTTAAAACTATTAAGTTGGGAAAGTATGTCTCCAACACTGCAATAATCTAATGTGCCATCCATCCAATCGAGTCCGTTTATAAATTTCTTGCAATACATGTTTCGCTTATATCCATCTCTTGTAAGTTCTCTGCTATAAAAGGGGGTCCAAATAAAAAGTAGTTTGGTACCACAGATGTTCCACACATAAAAGCTAGTTCATTGATATATATGCTCTTCTCATTTCCGTGACAATATTGGAAGTCATCTACTGCGACCTCGGTTCTGTCCAATTTAAACATTTCACTAGTGGAGTTGAAAAGCAACTGAAGGAGACAACGTCGGAGATATCGCTTTTATTTCGAATTTGCACTTTATTTATGTAAAGGGTGATTTTTTAAAAGCTATAGGAAAGTTTTTCAAAAAAAAAACACATACTGTTTGCGTAGCAAGGATGAAAATAAATAAAAATACGAAAATTTAATATTTTCAAATAAAACTCAATTCAATTTATTGTCGTAAACAATATTACATTTTGTACAAAAGTTTGTGAGGTTGTTGTATAGACGAGTAAAAACTAAAGCAAAGCTTAGATGGAGAAAGGCGGCTCTCAGTGCATTCGCTACTCGTTAGAAGGTGTTACTACTGTTTTTGTGCGTAATATCACAAAGTCGTATGAAGAAAGACAAAATCTAACGTAGGGGAATAAACAAAGGCATGCCATTTGACCGTAGGCCGCACACCAAGAAAAGGTGGAAGTTGAGAATGACAACATTTGTAATTAAACATTGCCGCCCGCCTTGCAACATCCCGCTATGTTGTAAAGAAAGTTAAACAATTTCAATCAAACCCTATTGTAATATAAATATGTATATACACTTATTGCTAAGGCAAATAAAAGAGGCATTTGTCAGTTTTTATAAGCATTTATTTCGATTTCATTTTTCTTACATAGTAATTAACAAAAACCCAATATAGCTCGTAGAGCCAAGATTCGCAATACCACAGCTCGTAGAGACCATAAGTACTGCTGACCACACCATAGACGTCGACGACCCGTAAGGCCAGCCTTGATGTGGTCCTACTACTACCTTCACTATGCTTTCCATTGTACTACGAAAATAGAAATGGCGCGATAGTATTACACAAAAAAACTTTAAATTACTGGGTCAAAGTGACCAGCTTTACTATCGTCTTACAACACCGTTTCCCGATCGAATATCCGCGACTCTAACGCGACCGTCGATACCCGGATGGACGTTATTTACCCGACCTAATTTCCACGAAGTGGGAGGCAGTTGGTCGTCTCGAATAACATCTAAATCGCCTATTTGAACATCGTGCTGCGGAAATTTCCATTTATATCTTTTATATAAGCTCTTCAGATACTCGACTTTCCACCGTAGGCAGAATTGTTGATTTAAAGCCTTAAATTTTCTGTATCGATTCGCAATGTGTAATGTCGCATCTTCTATAGCCGACTCCGGTAGAGTCATATTGAAATAGAATAAATCTAACTGAGCATTCCAACGAATACCCAATGGCTTAGAACTACTAGCTTCCACGAAAGTGAGAAGCTTCGCATCGACTAAATGTTCCGTAGGAAAACATTCTAAAATAGTCCGGTCATTCGACGTCCATTTCCTCAATTCGAATTTCGCAGAAGACAAAGCTGAAATTAATTGATCATGAGGCATAAACTGTTTTGATATGTGATTTTCTCAGGAGAGAGGCCTCGTTGCGCAGAAATTGTCGTAAACAATTTCCCCTTGATTGACCTAAGTCCAGTTGTCCGCAGAATTCAGATTTAATGGGAAGTGTAACAATATATCTCCCCTCAGAATCTCTACGGGTCGTCAGTTTATAATTGTCTACACAAAATTTGTCCGAAGGCGAAAACATAGACCTTCTCGGGGTCTCCTCAGGTTCCCAAAATCGAAGAAGATTCTTGTTAAGATTATCTTCTTCGGCGAACTCAATGGAGGTAAAAAAAACTCGAATGTAAGAAGAGGAAACGGGACCAGTAATGATCCAGCCAAAGACCGTGTTTTGCGCGATCAATGAGCCTAATACGTTTTGAAGAGTTCCTTCCAAGTGAATTCTCAGACAAAGATATACTCCCAGTAAAAGTCCACAGGTCGACAATCAAAAAGATGCGTATCGGCCAAACGAATATTTGGCAAACGAGAAGTCACATCTGATTTCGTTGGAAAAGATGGCAAGTTGCCCGAAATATGAGGAAGAACTATGACATTAGTTTCCATCAACAGCGCCGTATCCAAAATAGACCCTATACACAAAGAACATATTTTGCGAGAAGTAACCGAGAATGACTGATTTATACCCGATATTCTAGCCTGACTGGAACTGGCCGGAATGTTGGGGCGATTTTGCAATCGTTCCGTAATGAACGAAACCTCTGACGCCGGGTCGATAAGAGCGCGAGCTGGGTACGAAGTACCTTGGAGTACGATATTTACCATCGCTGTCCCTAATAACACAGTTCTATCCTGCGAAGCTTGATATACCTGTCTATTTATAGCACCAGATGAACCTCCAGCAGAAGTTGACGGCAGCGAAGGATTCACAAATGGAGGATTAGTATGCCGGGTGATCGGAACCAAACTCCCAGCAGGATTCGCTACAACAGCCGAACGCCAAGAATTCGACGTATCGCGATGCAAAAGAGTATGATGTCTCTTCTCGCATTTTCTACATTTGTGAATACTTCCACACTTCCTAGCTTCGTGTCCACTCATCAAGCAATTTACACAGCAGTGATGACGTTTGACGGTGTCAAACCGGTCGGAGACCGAAAGGCCCCCAAATCGTGGACAATCACGAAGTTGATGAAATTGTCTGGGACAGAGAATACACAGTTTGTTCTGATGAGAACGAGAAGATCCTGATGAGCCTGCATTTGTAAAATGCACACCCACCTTCCTTCGGACTTCTTCGTGGAATCGATACCCCTTATGTCACGAAGACATGTCAGAGTTTGTATTCTTTCCGTAAGAAAGAGATCCAAATCTTTCCACGAAGACAAAGCCGACTTATTCTTCACACTCTGTTCCCATAACGTAACACTACTTTTGGGCAATCGCTGAATACACAAAAAAACTAATATAGGATCCCAACTATCCGTGGCTACGTCATAAATGGACATTGCAGAAAGACATCCATTTATTCCGCGTTTCAAATTTTTCAAACCTAAGCTACTTTCGCTATCAAGGATCGGAAGATCAAAAAGCATCTTGAGCTGGTTGTTCACCAAGATGCGAGTGTTATCATACACATCTTTCAAGGCTTTCCAGGCTAGAATAAAACTGCGATGGGTGAGTGGAAATTTGGATACAATTTCGCGAGCCTCACCGCTCGTTTTCCTAATCAAATGACATAGCCGTTCAATGTCACTTAAGCGGGAGTTATTAATGTATATCGCTGAAAACAGATCCCTAAATGTAGGCCATGAGAGGAAATCGCCATGGAAAACGTCAGTATCGCATGGCGGCAACGAAAGGCCGTGAGCCATACTGTTGCTGCCCCCACATTGTTCCTGCTGCTCCCTTATGGATTCTGGTCGATCAGAAGGAGAATCCAAATGATCTATCGAATATGTATCCGTAGAAGTTCGGGGCGGAGGGGATGACTTCAGCGGAGCTCGAAGTTCATCCAATTTCCTATTAATAGCAGCGAGGACACGTACAAATGCCCTATACGCTACATCATATTTTCTGTCAGCAGAATCTTTGTCCTCCTTCTCCGCATCCTGAGCAGTTTGGAGATGACTGAGACACTTATCGTACCTGTCCTTAACATTACTCCATAATGTTCTCGCTTCTGAACCCTGTATTTCAAGGGAATATATGTCGAGGTCTTCCTCCCGTAGGGTACTGAAGTTCGCATCAAATTTTACCAAAGCATCAGTTGCTCTGATAAAGAAGTCGAGTGGAGTGAGAGGCATATTGAACCAAGTGAGAATTAAGTAAAACCCAAAAAACGTAAAAACTTTGCTAAATGTATTAAAAAATACCAGGAAAATACACGTAAGTGCCAAATGAATGAAAACTATTCAAAGTTATCCAAAAAATATTTCAGAAAGAAATCCAAAAACATTCACAGTGTACCGAAAAATACCCTGAATATTTTGAAAAAGCACGAAAATGATAAATGAATGAAAAATGTCCAGCAATAAGGTAGAACGAAACCCCAAAAATAGTCCAATGTATCGAAAAATACACCGAATTTTCAAAGCTGAGCTCGAAATCTTCCCAAATCAGTTAAAAACCAACCAAATTTCCGCAAAATGTATCGAAAAATACACGAAAAATAGGTCAGTCACGAACTTTGGCCAAATTGCTATTAAATTTAACCAAAATTTTAATTAAAAATTATTAAACCTCACAGATTTTTTTCCAGTGTATCGAAAAATACACGAACTTTTATTTAGAAGCACGGAAATGCCCCAAAATATTACTCTGTAAAAGAAAGTCAATGGAAAAATCGAAAAAAAATATAAATTCCATGTCCACTTGACCGAGAGTAGGGTGCACGGACTGTATGATGCACACAATAAATGTACGCTCGTATCAAGCAAAAAGCAAAAACAAAAAATCAAAAATAAACCGAAAACCGAAAATTTTTTAAAATATTTTTCTGACAGTGTAGCAGATCGACTGTAGGGTACACGGTCTCGCGAAACCAAAATTTTTACTATATCCGGATAGTCCAACAATAATACTACCCGAGATACGAAACGGAAAAAATTCGATAAAAATTTCAAATGTAACCAAGAACGACCCACGCTAATAAATTTCAAATCTCACTGAGAACGACCCGCGCTAATAAATAAGAGAAAATATATGTATGGCTGTGTGTGTATTGACGTACGTATGTACTCTTTCATACGCTGACCGTTGGGTATGATGACGTTGTTTTGCAACTTCGAACCGTATGGTAAGCAAATGTATGTTGTTGTTGTTTATTCTTCTTTAACCGAGAGTAATGCAATTACTCGTTTGAATACATATGCTTTGTTGTTGCAAAAAATCACCACCGATCAACGTTGAAAACCCAGCACTTTATTTATCTGTTTCAATAATTATTAACAGCACACTTTTCTCTTATTTCACTCACTGAATATGCAACGGCAATATTTTAATATTTATCATTATTTTCGCGTAACGAAAATATGTTCTAATGTACGGATGTATGTCCGTCCGTCTGGGTGTATGAGAATCACACAAAGACACAAACCGACGCGGTACCGATGTTGTAAAACGACCGTTTTATTATTATTTGTACGGAAATATATTTCTTTATAAACAAACAAAACGCGATATGCTCACTTTAAAAAAAAACTGATAATACGCACCTTTTGTTAATAATATATATGATGAAGATGGGTGAAAGAAGATGGCTGATTTATGTGGGTGTTGTTGTTGCTGACGGAGTCAGGTTTGCCTTTTGAAGAAAAATATAAAAAACCAATTAATTGCTGGAAGCAAGTATCCGGCTCGTGTGGACCAATGTTTGCGTAGCAAGGATGAAAATAAATAAAAATACGAAAATTTAATATTTTCAAATAAAACTCAATTCAATTTATTGTCGTAAACAATATTATTGTTATTTGAGGGTGTTGTATGGACGAAATCCAATGAACAAGAGATTTACAATATAACGAGTAAAAACTAAAGCAAAGCTTAGATGGAGAAAGGCGGCTCTCAGTGCATTCGCTACTCGTTAGAAGGTGTTACTTCTCTTTTTGTGCGTAATATCACAAAGTCGTATGAAGAAAGACAAAATCTAACGTAGGGGAATAAACAAAGGAATGCCATTTGACCGTAGGCCGCACACCAAGAAAAGGTTGAAGTTGAGAATGACAACATTTGTAATTAAACACATACAATTCAGAAAAATGCATGAAATATTTATTTGAATCGATAGTACAGTCCATATAATTTAATGGTTGAAGATTAATTCATGCAAATGTTGACCTTGACTGTGCCTCAAATGGTCCATCCGCTTAGTTCAAATTTGGCATACTCTTTCCAACATTTCGGCCGGTATTTCACAAATAAATGCTTCAATGTTGTCTTCCAATGCAGCGAGCTTGTCTGTATAGACATGAGCTTTAACATAGCCCCACAAAAAATATTCTAAAGGCGTTAAATCGCACGATCTAGGCGGCCAATTGACCGGTCCCGAACGTGAAATAAAATGTTCACCGAACTCGCCTCTCAATACGTCCATTGTTGCGCGTGCTGTGTGGCATGTGGCACTGTCTTGTTGAAACCACATGTCATGCAAGTCAAGCTCTTGCATTTTGGGCAACAAAAAAAAGTTGGATATCATCTCACGGTAGCGTTCACCATTCAGAGTTACGTTACGATTCGCATCATCTTTGAAGAAGTACGGTCCAATGATGCCACCAGCCCATAAACCGCACCACACTGTGACTTTTTCTGGATGCATTGGTAGCTCTTGCAATGCTTCTGGCTGATATTCATTCCAAAATCGACAATTCTGCCTATTTACGTACCCATTGAGCCAAAAATGAGCTTCGTCGCTGAACAAACAAACACTTTTCGTACTGCAGCGTCATCTGGTCACCCGTAGATCGATTCCTACGAAAGCCATACTGTCGATCATTAAGTAAGTATTTGGTCTCTATCTACCTCACAAGATGGGGGTTAACCATACTCTCCATAACCTTTGAGCAGGGTTATTAACCTCACCTTTTTAGGGATGGGCTGTATGTTTGCAATCTTCCAACGCGATGACCCCTGCACGGTCTACAAGGTTGAAAAGTTTGCGAAGTGGACGGGCAAGCGTAGAAGAGCACTTACATAGGACAGGTGCTGAAATGCCATCCGGGCCTGATGATTTATTTACGTCGAGATTTGCGAGAACCCTTTTAACTCCATGTGTTCGAAAAAATATCTGAGACATGGAACTAGATACATTCTCGATCACTGGGAGTGGTTGGTTGCTTTCCGGCAAGGATCCTTGCAAATATTTCAGTCAATAGGTTTGCTTTGGCAACCGGGTTAGTGAATAAGTGGTCATCTTTAACAAGAGTTGGGGTAGAAGAGGAGTTCTCCTTTACTCTTCTTACAAATGACCAAAAGCTTTTACTTCCCCTGGGAGAAGAAATAACTTTGGCGCGAAGACTTTTCAGGTATAAGAGCCTTGGCACACATGGTTCTCGTCTGCTTGCATCACCAGATCAGTGGTGGTATTTTTATTCAAACACCATTTCCTGAACGCTTCCTATTTGTTTATTAGATGGTTTATCCGAAATAACTTTAGTTGGAAGAAACGACTTCATTCCAATCAGGATAATATTTTCAATCATTTGAGCATCTATATCTTTGCTTGGAAAGCAAAGCTTCCAATTGAAATGCTGGTAAAAGTTGAGTTCGGGCTAACGTGCCTTTTCATATATATGATATATATATATATATATATATATATATATATATATATATATATATGACTCTTTGGATGAAGAAATATATCTTGAACCACCAGATGGAGTGGATGTAATAGAGGGATCCATACTTAAGCTACAAAAATCTCTTATATATATATATATATATATATAGCTTTGGGGCTAAGGCGAAGCGACACGAAGAGCGGAATACGAAAAGGATGCTGAAACAATACAATGATCCGAATTAACATTACAAAACATTAACTTCATATTTTTCAGGATCAATAATATTTAGGTGTTGCCCTTGGACACACGGAATGTAAGTCGGTTCATTCACTATTTGCGACAAATCGTTATACGCGGCAAAAAGCTCGGCGTATTGGCGCTGGACGAAATTGTATTAGTTTTGTCTTTTAAGAGTTAATCATTAGTTTGTTTATTCTGAAGTATTCTAATATCCCAGCAGCATCATGTTCTATTTGTGATTTTAGTATAACTTCTTGATTATATGGGTAAACCAGAGAAATGTCATATCATTTAAATATATTGTGAACAAAAGTGGGCCCATTGGGCTAAACCAATGTCGCTTTTACCTCCATTTAGCTCAACGAATTGCTTCCTGTTATCAAGGTAACTCTGCAACAATTGTACTGCTGCACCTTGTATTTCATAGTATGGAAGGTTTTCAAGTAAAATTGTATGATCCACCAAGTCAAATGCTTTAGAAAAATCATAAAACACAGCACCGAAGCCCCCAAAGTTATCATCTAAACATCCACGAACACATTTAATGACAATCACAACAACATTCAGAGTACCACTGCCCATCTTATGCATAAATGATTTTAAACCCAACAGATTTCAGCGATTTAGCATAATTAAAGAGTTCCAGAGACTCTCTTCTTAAAAAATCATTGACATACACAGACTTTGTTTCCTCATTGTCTTTTAACTTTGACTTTACGTCCATAAGATTTTTTTTTCACTGAACTAACACTCAGGGGATGTCCCCTATAAATGCAGCGCATTACGTTGACGGAAGGAAAATACGGTATTGGAAGGAGGAAAGAGGGAGTAGTGTTTGTAGACTTTTGTTTTAAACTTCTGAATATCATAATTAGCTGGGAAGATGTCTGAATATCATTTTGTAATGTGCGTTACCTCGATTTTGAGTAATTTATGAGATGTAATCGTCTTTTCCTTCTTTCACTTCTATTTTGCATTGGGCACAAATTATTTTTTGTTTTTAGTATTTCAACGACCAGTAGTTGGAAACATATTTGATGCTTTCTGTGTTACGCACTGTTTGCTTGTTATGTTTCTGTATCTCGCTACACCTCGTATTTACTTTATTATTTAATTATTAAAGTTTTGCGATCCGAGTTCAGTATTTTTGACGTGTTGCTTCAACAGGTTTGCCAACTCTATCTTACGGTCTACATTAAGGTGCTAAATTTGTCCTTTCTATTTGATATTTGAGATTGTTTTCTATACCGAAATATCCTCCGTATGGCGTATTATGGTATGATGTGTTATTTTTATTTTCTTCTTCGTTGAAAATTCTGTGAAGTTTTTATACAGCAATATCATAATATTGGTATCTTTAAATTGCTTGTATTCCTTTTTGAATATATCTATGGACATATATTTTAAAATTTTGCATCACTGCGTCTTGGACAGTGTGCTATTTGTAGTCTTAAATAAAACAAATTTTAGCTTCTTCTTCAAAAAACACCGGAGTGATATGAATTTTCACTAAAGAATGTATTGTAGCTTCTGCAAAGAGATCACCGGAGTGATATGAATATTCACACAATTTAACTCCCATTGGGTTAAATTCAGGATTGGAACATACGTACTGCATTTCGGATTTATGTATAGAAGTCCAAACGCGGAAAGGGAGGCATCCCTAAATGGCTTCGACTCCCTTTCCGACTCAATCACATTTTAGAGGATTGTGCGGACAGTGAGATTGTGATTGCTGGCGATTTAAATATCTATAATTCCTCTTGGCCATTCCAGTCACTCAACTCCGGAGGGTCAATACGCCGAGCTTTTTGCTGTACATAATGATTTGACTCATAATGAATGAATCGACTCACATGCCGTGTGTCCAAGGGCAACACCTTAATACTCTTGATATTTTCCTAACTTCACACCCTGAAAAGTATAAGTAGATTTTTATCCCCTTTTTCCTACATTACCCCATTAAGAGTACGACTTTCTTCAATGTCTTTATTTTCGTGTCTACGCAATTAGAGGGATGTACATTAGGGCGTACCTCAAAAAAAAAGTTCGCCGTACACCTTCAAATATGAAGTATTATTGAAAGGTAGTTTCAAAAAAATTTTTTTTATTTTTTTATGCCGAACGTAGGGGTCGCGCTTTTACATTTTTCTATATAACTTCTGCATTTATAAACAGATTTTAAAGTGTGATACATCGATGTTTTTGTCTCGACGAGGCCGATTTTTTTGTCTTTGAAGTCATTGAGCTCAAGCACCCCCTTCTGGTACTTGCCCATCATATCTCAGTTGCTACTACCCTAATGTACCACTCTAATATCAGAAAATTAAAGCTCACATAAAATCATGAAACTCTTCCTAAGGAAGTATGTCGATTTTCCCAGCAGAAAAAGTGTTAAACTAGTTTTTTTCTTCTTTTACCGAGAGCATTGCATGTATTTATAAGTTGTTCTTTGTATCTTCGATGTTTACAGTCGGTTGTCAAAGTGTAATACATATATTGGTGTTTTTTTATTGTAACAATAAAAATTAGTTCAGTAATAAGGCGTTGGTGGCTCAACAAAGCATTATTAAATATTTCAATTTCCATTATACAACGGTAAAAAAACTAAAAAAATGTCTTTTACGATCAGTGCATTAAACAACACTATGTTACCGACTAAGTACGATGTTATTAATTATTTCTTGTATCTGCGGCATAACACTAATCCCAATAGAAAATTGAGTGCTTTTAAACAAGAAGCTTTCAGAAGCATTACCCTTTTATGGGAGCGGGCAGGCATTCCAATTATATCGGTATCAGGTGTTCGTAAACGGTTGGATAAACTTCTAGACGATTACTATAAATTGGTTAAAAGTCCATTGAAATGCAATGTAAATGAGTGGAATAAATTGTTCACAATTTCGCGTTGTAAGTGTGGCATAGAAAGAAATGTTCCATGCAGTTGCACCGCCTCTGATAAAATCCCAGACGATGCGAAAGACTTTTTCATCGATCAATGGGGTCCACGGCTGATGACTTTGGATAATGTTTATCATATGATGTCGATGAAAAATTGCGGTGTTCAAACGTGCTCAATTGTTGCACCATCAAAAGCGGTATATACCGAGTTCAACAGTATTGGGTATCAACCAGGCAGCGATGAAGAGCTAGAATTTGAAGAAAATGTTGGCGATTCCTCAGAGAAGATTAAAACAACATTTACGGTGGCGGACATTTCTTTGCGTAATTTTAGTTCGGCTTTGGATCGCAGCGATACTTCAGTTCGCTACGGTGCCTTGCTTGCGACCATGTTAATAAAAGATTTAAAATTGTCTATTGCCGCAAAAGCCAAAGAAGAGTTATCTGCAGAAACAGCCGAAAATATATGTCAGTTCTTTGAAGGGCTTATCATCAATAAAAATAAAATATTTCGAGAACGTGTGAAGTTCCGTAAGGAAGCAAAAGCGGCGCCCAAATGCCATCAATTATTAAATTGAAATAAAATATTTCGAGAACGTGTGAAGTTCCGTAAGGAAGCAAAAGCGGCGCCCAAATGCCATCAATTATTAATCTCTTTCGATGGCAAGAAAGAGCCAACTTTGAAAAAAGTAACCGAGGCAAATGTGACGCGAAATATTGTTTTAAATGAAGAACACATCACCATTGTAAAAGAGCCTGACTCCAAATTCATTGGTTATGCTACGCCCACTGATAGCTCTGCTTTGGGGATCCAGAGGAGCATCGTGGATTACTTGAGTCGTGAAAACTTCAATTTGGATGACTTAGTTGCCATAAGTTGCGATGGAACTGCTACCAACACTGGGTACAAAAGTGGAGTCATTGTGAGAATGGAACGCCATTTACAGAGACCGCTGCAGTGGTTCGTGTGCCTTTTCCACTTCAACGAGTTACCATTTAATGCGCTGTTAAGATCATTGCTTGGAAAACAGAAAGGACCTGGAATCTGGCCCGGAAGTATCGGAGAAGGCATTCAAAATTGCATACACTATCCTGTAAGTTTAATATATTAATAGTGTTTCGTGTCCGTGTGTTCCGTATACTTTACTTGTGAGCATTTTATTAATTAATAATTCGCATATTTTGTTGCTTATTCCGTTTGGTCAGGTCAAACAAAATTTCGAACGCATTACAATGGGAGAAATGCCAGCGAACATAGATGGGTGGAATATTCGAGGCGACCAGCTTTACTTGTATCGTATGGTTCGAGCCGTTCATATCGGAGAATGCGATGAAAAATTAGCCAGCGAGAAGCCCGGCGCTATTTGCAAAGCGCGCTGGCTAACAACAGCCTCTCGAATTCTGCGCTTTTATATGACGTGTACGCAACCCTCGATGGTATTGAGAAAACGGGCTCAGTTCGTTGTGAAAGTGTATGCACCATTCTGGTTTCTTGTAAAAAGCCAACCACTGGCAATTCACGGAAGTCGGAATGTTTTCCTTTATATATGTTGGATTCGTCAGTTGCCAAAAGATATTCAAGAGGTCATCCGTCCGTTCATTGAAAATAACGGATATTATTTTCATCCTGAAAATATTTTGTTATCGATGATAACAGACCCAGATCAACTAGTGCGTTCAGATGCCTATGATAAGAGTTTATCAGCCCGCAATGAAGGCACGGGAAGCATTCGACAAATGTTCGGTCCACCAGTTCATAATTTTATCAATTTTGATAGTGACTCATATTTCAATATGATCGATTGGAAACAATTTGAATTGACTGAGCCGCCATGCTTGCAGTTTTTTTCGCAAGAACAGTTAGAAGCATTCCAATTTTCAGAAGAAATTATCGATTTACCAGGTTAGCACAAGAAAAACTTAATTTGATTGCTTTCTTTGCTGAACTCATTTATTTTCACAGATTATCCATGCCATTCTCAAAACACCGAGCGTTTTGTTCATGTTGTGCATGAATCAGCTATGGCGGTCACCGATGAGCAACGCATTTGCCACATCTTTTCTAAACTTGAGAGCCGCCAAAAATACACCCAACTTGAATCGCGTCGAAATATGGTTGATTAAAATTTTAATTGTACCTTAATTTTTATATTTATTGTTCTAAGAATTGAAATATGATGCATAAATAGTAGAAGGGGGTTGTTGAGGTCAACGACTTTAAAAACTGAAAATCTGGTATGTGCGGGATAAAAACACCAATATATGTATTACACTTTGACAACCGACTGTAAACATCGAAGATACAAAGAACAACTTATAAATACATGCAATGCTCTCGGTAAAATAAGAAAAAAACTAGTTTAACACTTTTTCTGCTGGGAAAATCGACATACTTCGTTAGGAAGAGTTTCATGGATTTATGCGAGCTTTAATTTTCTGATATTAGAGTGGTACATTAGGGTAGTAGCAACTGAGATATGATGGGTAAGTACCAGAACGGGGTGCTTGAGCTCAATGACTTCAAAGACAAAAAAATCGGCCTCGTCGAGACAAAAACATCGATGTATCACACTTTAAAATCCGTTTATAAATGCAGAAGTTATATAGAAAAATGTAAAAGCGCGACCCCTACGTTCGGCATAAAAAAATAAAAAAATTTTTTTTGAAACTACCTTTCAATAATACTTCATATTCGAAGGTGTACGGCGAACTTTTTTTTTTACTTGTAACCTGGTACGCTCTAATGTACATGCCGAATTTCATCATTCCAGCTGTGGTCGTTGGTACTATTTTTATCTCCCTGTACCCATTTATCCCTTGAAAGTACGAATTTTGCAAAATACTTTTATATTATGCATCTATTCCCTACGAATAAAAATAATAAAAATCACCAAATACTAAATCGATAATTCCGCCTTGGACCAAAGGATTATAGCGTCATTTAAGGCATATTATAGACAAATAATTGCAAAAAAACAAATATCTGCTCTGGAAAGGAGCAGATGTACTCATAAGTGATAATATTGATTTCATGAATACAGTCATAGATAGCACGGAATATATTCAATGTGACGACGACGTTGATTGTTACGGAGATTTGTCTGAAAACGAAATAATTGAAAAGAACAAAGACAATCCGCTAAATGCAGAATCCATAGACTCTGAAGACGATGAAGCAGATGTGGACCCAATCCGGACGTCAACACTTTGCGAAGCATGAACGGTGCATCGTTTGATCAAATAGAGACAGAGATATTAAAAGGATCAGTAAAGTTGACTAAAGTTTTAGTTTTTTCGTTTGTTTTATTTTGGTCTGTAATAAATATTTTATTTGAACTGGGATATTGTCCAGACTCAAGACCATTTTGCATCTATATTTTGTAGAATGCAAATTTATTCACAAATGGCATGGTGACTTTAATTGCTTGGGTGCACACTGCCACTATCGTGATTTCCACCCGGGAAAAATTTCCTCAGGTGGCTTCGCAGCAACTTTTCAACAACATGCCTCTTTAAGTAAATAATTCTCAAAAACGAATGAGAAGCGCAATTCACTTGTCGAATATCCGTTCGCACCAAGTAATGAAGCACACGTGACCTGCTAACGGAAGAAAAAGACACGTTTGAAAATATAGACATTCCGATACCCCATGTAGAACATTACATAAAAACATGTTCACATGTCCCCGAAAATGAAGGTTTTGTTGAAGCAAGAACAGGATAAGATGTCAAAGAATAACGTGGTGCTTGTTTCAAGCCGTAAAGAGATTTTTGTAGCTTAAGTATGGATCCCTCTATTACATCCACTCCATCTGGTGGTTCAAGATATATTTCTTCATCCAAAGAGTCATATAGAAAAGCAATCTTGACTTCCAATTGGTGATAATGGTGTCCTCGGTACATTGCAACTGCCAAGACATTGCGTATTGTGGTTAGTTTTGCTACGGGTGCATACGTTTCAGTGTAATCAACACCAACTTTTTTTAAAAACCCCTTCGCCTCCAACCATTCTTTATATCTTGTAGGCTTCCCACCGGATCTTTCTTTAATGCGAAAACCCCAGTTTGATTTGAGAGCCTTGACATTAGGACGCTGTTCAACTACTTTTTCAAACACTGTTGTTGTCCATGCATTTTAGTTCCTCACTTATAGCTTTCTGCCATAGTTCAGTATACAATCTATTGAAGATGTCATTGTATGTTTCCGGAACATCGTTGAAACTTTCATTGATATTACTGTGAACAACAGCCGTATCTGACTCCTCAATTGCATTATCTGTACCCACAGGAACTTCTACAGAGTTTGTTGGATTAGCTATCCTCCCTTTCTGCACTTGTCATATTTGATGATCCTGTATCAGCCACAGCAACGTTTTCTTCGACACTTGCCCTTTCTTGATCGTGGCTCACAATTATGGTTTCAATATTTTGATGCGGTCCAGAGGCCACATTAAATGGAATTTTTTTTTTCATTGAATTTGATTTCATATGCAGAAAAAACTTTACGTTTTTCAGCATCCCAAAGACGATATCCATTAGGAACATATCCAATCATAACTGCTTTACAACTTTTCGGTTCAAGTTTTATTATTGATTTGGAATCCATTGATATTGATTTGTAATCTAAGAATACGCTTTACAACCAAAAACGGGAAAATTTTCAAAATCTGACTTATATCCACACCATACCTCAGCTAGGTTTATTCCAATGATCTCATTAGACATCCATTCGTTACATACTTTGAGCAAGTACCACAATGTCTTCGGAATATTTGATTCAATAAGCATTGCTCTTACCTTTCATACAAGTGTCCGATTAAATCGCTCAGCTACACCGTTTTACTGAGGCCTGTATGAGATAGTAGATTCTACTTGTATTCCCTTTTCTTTATAGCATTTTTGTTGCTCATTTGATAGATATTAACTTCCTTGATCAATGGTTAATTGTTAAATCGTGTAAATTGTTTGAAAACTTTCGATATCTTTTGATAGGGAATATCATTGGAGAGTTACTAAAATCATAGGTGAAACTTACAAAATATCAAGATACATCTAGAGGTATTGGATCTACGGCCAAACACATATGCATGGTTTCTTCCAATAATCGTTTTGACCTTTCTCTTGTACCGTCAAACGGTTCTCGACAGTACTTCGCTTCTACGCAAGCATCACAGAAGCTAATTTTAGTATTTTCTCCTACTAATTTAGGTATCGTATTTCAAATTCGTAACAGTTGCCACGTAGTAGCGGTAGCTAAAATTCGATCATCTTTTGTAATCAAATCCTGATTACCTTGAAACTTCACATGGCACCAGCTTTGGTCAGTTTTCTCACTGACAACAGATTGTCTCGAAGTTCAGGAGCGTAGAGGACATCTTTAAAAAAAACACAAGTTTTTTTATTTTGTTTCCTTTATTATCAAAGGGAAAACTACTACTTTTATACTTGGGTTTCTTATTATCAAAAAAACACAAGTTTTTTATTTTGTTTCCTTTATTATCAAAAGGAAAACTACACGTTTATTTGATGAATTCTGCGATAGAAAAAACTTATGAAATACATATTTTGCACCTTGTGGACAAAGACTTCTCTGTTTTTGGTGGCAAAAAGTGTATGGACAGCAAAATCAGTTAATGTGGAAATTTTATTATTTTAATATTCTCACCTCGTGTAGCGTAGGCTAAGCTCATATTACTTTTTAAATGCAAATAAATGAAAACGCGTTAATTGGAAAAATAATGAAATTGGAGGTAATAATAATTTAGTGTAGTATTTGTTGTTGTACTTGTATACTCTATTATATGATGTTTGTAGGCGTTATTATAACTCCCCCACGTTAGATTCAGGCTGCGACGAAATAAAAAATCATTGTCTACGTGGTTTCACATAGTAAAATGTAATAATAAAAACAATAATCAAGAAAATTACAATAGTGTTACAATTAGAAATTATAATTGACATCGTATTTTGTTTTTATATTTTTGTTACAGAATTTTCGTAATCTATTTGTTTCACATAAAGTTTTTCCAGCTTTAAACCTACCACTTTTTTCCTTAATTTTAGGTGCAATTATTTGGTCTTCGACTTTAAAAACATTATTAATATGTGTATTATCTCCAATGGAAATTTCACAATTTTGGAATTTAATTAGGAATGTACCATTTAAATTATGATTAAATGAATTTATTTTACAATTAGATATAATATTATCTCTAAGGTTTGAAAAAAGAAGAAAATGGAAAGGAAAATGTAACCAATCTACAATTAGCTTCATTGTTACGTATTATATCATTAATGCATGCCTCTTTAATGAGTTCTATGTTTTTAGATTTACATTTGGAATTGGTTCAAAGTTATTTTAGTCTGTACATTCGGCGAAAAGATTGGGAAAAACAGAGTAAATAATTGAAGTTTCAAAAACTGCGGTGACTACCTTATTTTTATCATATGTTTCAAAATCTTCTATTACGCTTAATTCCTATTCCGTTTGTAATTTTGCTGGAACAAGTCCTAGCTTACTAGTGAAAATAACTTGACTAATATCGTCAATATGGTTCTGTAATAAATTAATGTCGCTGTCTACCTGGTGGACATGTTCCAGGAAAGAAACTTCGTCCTCCAAGTTGCCAATTCTATTTTGTAGATTATCTATAAATTTATTAATGTATTGTTCGATGGTGGACTGTCCGTAATTAATGTGATTATGATAATCATAATTTGGTATGACAGAAAATGGTTTATTTCTAATAAAGAATTTATTTTATTTTGTAGTCTGTCGTATACGCCAAGGAATGTAATGTAGAATTTATCGAAACTTCATCACTATCCATAGTACCAGTCACAAATTTGAAACCTTTTCCAAGGATATCAATTAAACCACTGGTTTGTCTACGGTGGGGTAGAATGCTATTTTTTATTATTTTTAGTAAGAAAAAGCATTTTGTATGGAATGAATTATAGGTTTAGTCGTTAGCGAATTTGAGGGCACTTCATCTATGTTCCTAGATTTAAGATCTAAAGTGGGTTCACCTCCACGGTTAACAAATCGTTGTCTTCGTTATGCCGTAAGAGTCGTATATGCTCATTTATTGTATTGTGTAGGCGCTCTATATCCGCATTTGAGTTATGATTACTGTTGGACGTATAATGTATGCCGATGTTTCCGTGCTCAAGGTATTGACGAATGGATATGGCTTCAAATCCTAACTCGTTATACACCACAATCTTAGTCATTTTACCCACGATTCCAATACATTGAATTAGTTTTGATCTAAACTCAGTCCATGTCCTGGAGTTTATCATAAATGCTTGAGCATATTTAGTAAATTTATCGATAAACGTAAAAAACAACTTTTTCTTCAATGTGTAGAACACGTCTATGTGTATTATTTCGGACGGTTTATGAGGGGTTTCCGTTATCTTGTACGGGATTTTTGGAGGTTTCCATACATATTTTTCTCTGTAGCAAACTTCACAGATATTAAAGAATTTTGTTAAATTTTCTTTCAACTTAGGGTTATAGATACTAAATTTCAATTGTGCAAAGTTCTCCATTATTCCTCTGTGGATATTTTCCAAATGTTCCCCTTGTATTATTTCGAGCAACTCATTTTCATGCAGTATATCAGTAAACAACTGTTTACATCTTACGATTTTAAAATTTGAATATTGACTAAAGTTTTTTCGAACGGCTTCATAAAATGCTTCATATACATTACCATCCCGAATAAGAACTGTGCTTATTCCATTAGGGTTGCAATGGATTTTAATTATTGTTACTATTATTTTGTCTTCCCCAAAATTTTTCGCAGTAATATTTTTTTTCTTGTTATTGAATATTTGTATGGTCTTTATTTTTAGGGATCCTGAGCCAACAATATCAATTATTAGTTGATTTTTGTACATATTTATTGGAGAATTTGTTTCAGGTAATTTCTGATTTTTAAATAAATTTTCTGTAATAACCACTTAAACCGAGGACCGTTTTATCTGTCGGGTCGTTCGTGGTATTGGGTAGTTAGTGATACATTCGATTTTCATTGGGTTTGGTTTGACACCATTTTGAGTAACGATGTGTCCCAGGAAATCTGTTTCCCTTCATAAGAATTCACATTTGTCCATTTGTATTTTAAGTTTTGCATTCACCAGCTGATCGAATACCAATCTAATGGAATTTAGGTGTTCTTCCAGTGACGTGGATTATATCATCTAGGTAAACGAGGCAAACTTTACTTAATAAATCTCCTAATATGTTGTTCATAAGTCGTTGGAATGTAGCGGGTACTGTTTTAAGGTTAAGTTTTTAACGGCATTTGTGTTGTTATCATGAAATAATTGCGAATATCTGAGGATCAATTTAGAAATTTTAGATCTAGCCGGATTTGTTCTAGGATTGACCCCTTTTTTATTTCCTTCGAAGGAAATGACGTTGTCTACCAGGTGGTAATTTTCCACTGTTACGGACCAGTGGTCCTGTGGTTTGATATGAATTATTTCTTGGCAATTTGATTTAGTTGATATTTCAACTTTTGCGAATTATATATTCCTTCGTGAGTAATAGTTTCGCCCTTGTTGTCACAATGTTCTTTGATATGTACTAAACCTTGTTCCACTTTATTGACTATTTTACGTTTGCTATAAGCCGGAAATTGTAGTGGTGTATTTTTATTATTCAATTTTAGGATATTTTCTCAATAATCTATGACAGCGTTGTACCGAATTTATTGTGGAATTTACATTCGATGATACCCAGTCGTTAACATCACCTAATTCTTTAAACAAAGGGATTTTGTAAGTGGTGTGCGAATGTACATTATTTTGTAGGTGTTTCTCTCATATTTTAAGAGATTTTACACTCAGATCTTTTTATTAGAAATTATGGTTTCTTAGCTTTATTGTTCCGCCAAAACTATGCTTGTGCCAAATATATATATATATATATTTGAAACAAATACTTTAAAAATATTTGTTCAAAAACAAATGTCTGATTTGAACCAACACAACTTTTTTCCTTCAAAAGCCTTTAACGAAATATATACATATTTAGAAAGATTAAAGGGTTCCCTGTTTTTGTAGGGTAACTTTTGCCAGGTAATGATATACATCCTATACAAATAGGTGTATGTGTTGTTCTAACTCAAGAGAAATTCATCATCGCCTCTGAGCTGTACATTTGCAAGACTTCTCACTACTCACTCACCCCTGGAATTCCATTCCAATTTTTGTTGTACACCGAGGTGGTTGATCGCGTAAGATAAGTGGTCGGACGGGCAATTTTATGAACAGGCTTGTGAAAAAAGAAACTGGTATTTGCAATTGTTTAGTTCGTTTATAGGAAGACAAAAATGAGTAATTTTTCACAAGTCTGTTCATACGCGATCAACCACCTCGGTGTTGAACTTTTATGAATATTGAATTTCTGGACAATGTCTCTGTGTTGTATTCCACAAAAATAAGCAGTCACAATTCGTTGTATGTGTAAGATCCGAATTTATCGCATACCATTTCATACAAATTCTATTTTAACTCCAATACAAAAAATAACAAAATAAAATTGAATATTCTTAAAAATTTCCTTAAACATGATTATTATTTACTAATACAAACAACGACAGATCAAAAGAAATTTCCAACAATGTTGTCGAGTTGCATATGTTTAGTCCAGATCGATTTTTATATTTATCGATAAAAATGCCGATAACAAAAAAATTAAAACAGACTATGAGAATTTTCTTAATAATTTGAAATCTTAAAGCAGTATTAATATTCATTTACACAACATTGTTTTCTTTGTGATTCCAATTTAAAACTTATAAAGCCTATTAAAGTCATCCTTAGTTATATATGTTTTGGCCACCACTGTACATATCGTTACCAGAAATGCAAAAGGGACGAACAACACAAAAATCCAAAATTTGAGATTTTATTGGCAATAGTGCATTACACAAAAATACACATTCTGTCAAAATATTTCGGCTTTATGACGAAATTCAAACAAATAATTTGAAAAGCAACTATTTTTACTGTATAGTCCCAATTTTTTCGGCCCAGTTGTGGAACGTGATCTACTTTCTTATGTAAATGCAGTTTTGTGGTTGAAAGTATCCAGAAATATGGATATTGTACTATAAGGGTTTTTATACTAGTCAGTTTTATAAAAAGTGATGTTAGGCCCTTTTGTATTTTAAGTGACAATATGCAGTTCAACAACATACTATCGACTATAAACAATTATTTTCAGATATCATCCCTCAAAACTATTATTTCGGATGAAGGTCTAAAATGCAAATTGGAATCCAATTTATCTACTACTATTTTACAAATTTACAACGTGGATGGAGTGCACAGCAAGAAAAGGTTGTTAAACTACGACAAATTTATTGATATTTTATATTATAAATGTGTATTACCAAACACCACAATTAAGATTCTAATTATATTTCTTACTTTTGTAGGTGCTGCTGCAAAAAATTATGAATATTACATAAATGTTTCTATCAACGACCTCATATCTGGAAATAATGCTGCAAAAAAACAAACATTTTAAAGGAAAATGCTAAAAATAGGAAGGAAATGGTTCCACTAATATTGAAATCATTTTAAATTCAATTATTTTCTTTGTACTGTAATTACTTACTTCATTCTCATTGTTGTGTACTAATATTCATGTACAATTTATTGTAATACTTTTTATTATTTTCTTTGTACTATTAATTACTTCATTCGCATTGTTGTATACTAATATTCATGGAAAACATATTGTAATATGCTTTTTACTTAAACAAATACTTTAAATAAAATTTTGAATCCACTTTATTTCACATATATTACTAATTCCTTAGAAGCACTGATCCAATAGAAATCCATTAAAAAAACGTTCCGGGGATCAAGCATGTAATACGTATCGAATACATGCATGTGAGAAGTAGAACAAGTATTTGTTCTACTAACAATTTCTAGAATCTATTCTGTTTTTAAAAATCCCATATAAAAATCACCCATGAAACAACAGATTCCATAACTGGTTCCAAAGAATAGGCATCTGTTCGACTTTTGCGTAAAAGAACCTGTTGGTTTTGGGACAAACTCGAACAAAAATAATCAATGCTACAACTAGAAGTATGACAAGTTCTGTGGCAGTACAAGTTGTTCCTCAACCGTTTCTTTGCAATCGAAAATTTTGGGTAGTGTCTGTTGACATTTATTTTAAACTACTATAATACATAATTGGCGGGAAAGATATTTTCCGGACATCGATTACACATACGGATAGTACGGTCGAAAACGGAATTCAATCTATAATGTGTGGTGCGGTCGGTTGTCCAATCGACAGCATATGGGTGAGAGTTCCTGGAAAGTCTCGTATCTCTACCGAACGTTCTCACGGGCGAATATCCGAAGAACAAACACCGTGAAAGTATCGATAAAACTAGGACAAACAACACCCATTACAATGATCTTCAAGGGAAACAATAGAATTGGATATTCTACCGGCACCTATAAACACCCGGCACGGTATACAAGGTTGCAAAGGTTGCGAAGTGGACGGGCAAGCGTAGAAGAGCACTTACATAGGACAGGTGCTGAAATGCCATCCGGGCCTGATGATTTATTTACGTCGAGATTTGCGAGAACCCTTTTAACTCCATGTGTTCGAAAAAATATCTGAGGCATGGAACTAGATACATTCTCGATCACGGGGAGTGGTTGGTTGCTTTCCGGCAAGGATCCTTGCAAATATTTCAGCCAATAGGTTTGCTTTGGCAACCGGGTTAGTGAATAAGTGGTCATCTTTAACAAGAGTTGGGGTAGAAGAGGAGTTCTCCTTTACTCTTCTTACAAATGACCAAAAGCTTTTACTTCCCCTGGGAGAAGAAATAACTTTGGCACGAAGACTTTTCAGGTATAAGTACCTTGGCACACATGGTTCTCGTCTGCTTGCATCACCAGATCAGTAGTGGTATTTTTATTCAAACACCATTTCCTGAACGCTTCCTATTTGGGTCTGGCAGCATTCTTGCATGTCTGGTTAAAACACTGTTTATTAGATGGTTTATATATATTGTCCGCTTTGGGGCTAAGGCGAAGCGACACGAAGAGCGGAATACGAAGAGGATGCTCGGCGTATTGGCGCTGGAGTTCAGCATTAGTTTGTTACTCTGAAGTATTCTAATATCCCAGCAGCATCATGTTCTATTTGTGATTTTAGTATAACTTCTTGATTATATGGGTAAAACAGAGAAATGCCATCCGCATACATAATTAATTTCCAATACAGTTGAAGCTTAGAGATATCATTTAAATATATTGTGAACAAAAGTGGGCCCAAGACACTACATTGAGGTACACCATGCTCAACTAAACCAATGTCGCTTTTAACTCCATTTAGCTCAACGAATTGCTTCCTGTTATCAAGGTAACTCTGCAACAGTTGTACTGCTCCACCTTGTATTTCATAGTATGGAAGGTTTTCAAGTAAAATTGTATGATCCACCAAGTCAAATGCTTTAGAAAAATCATAAAACACAGCACCGAAGCCCCAAAGTTATCATCTAAAAATCCACAAACACATTTAATGACAATCACAACAGCATTTAGAGTACCACTGCCCATCTTATGCATAAATGATTTTAAACCCAACAGATTATTAAAGAGTTCCAGAGACTCTCTACTTAAAAAATCATTGACATACACAGACTTTGTGTCTTCATTGTCTTTTAACTTTGACTTTACGTCCATTAGATTTTTTTTCACTGAGCTAACACTCAGGGGATGTCCCCTATAAATGCAGCGCATTGCGTTGGCGGAAGGAAGATACGGTATTGGAAGGAGGAAAGAGGGAGTAGTGTTTGT
This sequence comes from Polietes domitor, assembly GCA_947397865.1. Lineage (NCBI taxonomy): Eukaryota > Metazoa > Arthropoda > Insecta > Diptera > Muscidae > Polietes > Polietes domitor. The sequence continues at coordinate 284,948 of CANDYM010000001.1, forward strand.
TGACTTTTGTTTTAAACTTCTGAATATCATAATTAGCTGGGAAGATGTCTGCCGGAAGTCAATTGTACATTCGGATAGTGCGGACGAAGAACGAATTCATTTTTGAGATGTAATCGTCTTTTCCTTCTTTCACCTCTATTTTGCATTGGGCACAAATTATTTTTTGTTTTTAGTACTTCAACGACCGGTAGTTGGAAACATATTTGATGCTTTCTGGGTTGCGCACTGTTTGCTTGTTATGTTTCTGTGTCTCGTTACACCTCGTATTCACTTTATTATTTAATTATTAAAGTTTTGCGATCCGAGTTCAGTATTTTTGACGTGTTTCTTCAACAGGATTGCCAACTCTATCTTACGGTCTACATTATGGTGCTAAATTTGTCCTTTCTATTTGAGATTGTTTTCTATACCGAAATATCCTCCGTATGGCGTATTATGGTATGATGTGTTATTTTTATTTTCTTCTTCGTCGAAAATTCTGTGAAGTTTTTATACAGCAATATCTTAATATTGATATCTTTTGAATATATATATGGACATATATTTTAAAATTTTGCTTCACTGTGTCTAGGACAGTGTGCTATTTGTAGTCTTAAATAAACAACATTTTAGCTTCTTCAAAAAACAAAAACATCGGAGTGATATGAATTTTCACTAAAGAATGTATTGTAGCTTCTGCAAAGAGATCACCGGAGTGATATGAATATTCACACAATTTAACTCCGATTGGGTTAAATTCAGGATTGGAACACATGTACTGCATTACGGATTTATGTATAGAAGTCCAAACGCGAAAAGGGAAGCATCATTTCAGCGATTTAGCATAATTAAAGAGTTCCAGAGACTCTCTACTTAAAAAATCATTGACATGCACAGACTTTGTGTCCTCATTGTCTTTTAACTTTGACTTTACGTCCATAAGATTTTTTTTACTGAACTAACACTCAGGGGATGTCCCCTATAAATGCAGCGCATTGCGTTGGCGGAAGGAAGATACGGTTCAAACGACTGAAAAAATATTTTTCGGAATGACATATTGAATGTATTACATATTGAAAACAATCAGATGTTACTAGATCAAATAGTTTTTTCTAAATTCAAGGTAAAAATTAACAAAGTTCAAGTTTAAATAATGCAAGTGCCTACAGGTACTCCCCACGCAATGGACGTTAAGGTGCCAGGAAGTTTAACGGTACTTCTGGATCTGGTTTTGTACGATTTTTGCAACATGTTTTTTCTGATGGTCCCATCGATGTTAGTGGTCACAAAGAATGCAGGTTTCATTCTATCAATAGACACTGTTTCTGCCTTGCCGTTCATTGGGATCTTAAATATTTTTGATTGTGTTGCAGCACAGCAAAGGGTACAGCATACTTTGGTTGTTGGGGTTTCTTATAGCAATCTTGTCGAATACACACATGCGTACATGTCTCCAAGTCTTTGCTAACGAAGAATGAACTACTTGAATTTCTTTGATGTAGTGAAGGGCTAATAGGTTTAAGTTGAGAAATAATTTTTCTGATCGTTGCCAAATGAGAACTTTGATGAGAAATAATTTTTCTGATCGTTGCCAAATGAGAACTTTGATTTACTTCGCCAGCAATCTAAAAAATTCACTTGGAAGCTGAATAGCTTCTCCATACGTAAGTCCAGCCTTGAGCGTACGGTGAAAGCGTTCCACTAAACTGTTGGCTAGTGGATGTTAAGATGTTGTGAAGTTGTGAGATATTACCAATTTGTTAGTGATTTCCCGAAACACGGAACTCCAAAACGATACACCCATCTATCGTAAAAAATACGGAAACAGTTTCGGCGCAATCATCTTTGAGTGGAAATGCTTCCGGCCAGCGACTGAATCGATCAAAACATGTTACCGAATAGGAAAAACCTTCCTTTCCCGAAACATGTGTGCAATAGATTGGCTTCCTCTATCTGTAACGATTGTACTCGGAAATCCAAAGCGACACACCCATCCATCGTAAAAAATACGGAAACATTTTCGGCGCAAACATCGTTGAGTGGAAATGCTTCCGGACAGCGACTGAATCGATCAAAACATGTTAACAAATAGGAAAATCCTTGTGATGGGGGCATATGTCCCACGATATCCAAATCAACTATTGCAAATCGGTTGCTTACAAGAAGGAATTTCGTAATTTCACGTTTCGTATGTCGTGTTAATTTGGAGCACTGACAATCTTGACAACCTCGCGTCCAATCATTAAAGTTCTTGTTCATCGAAGGCCAAACAACTTTGAGCAAAGCATTTTTCTCGTGGCGCGAATACCAGGGTCTCACTCACCCTGCATATTCTTAAAAATTTTCTCGCGAAACTCGTTTGGAATATACGGTCGTGCGGTTCCTGTGGACATCTCGCAATATACTTGGATAACTGTATTCGGAATTGTAACACGTGCAATGTTGAGCTTACCTTTAGACTGGATTAAATCGTTAAGATGAGGATTAATTCGCTGAGCTTGACTTTACTTAATGTAGGACTTTACTTAATGTAATCGGTAGAGTATTCTTCGGATTTCGAGAAAACGCAAACGTCATCGATGTATACAAACCCTAAATCAAGTTCTCTGCAAACACCGTCAATGAATCTTTGAAATGTTTGTGTGGCGTTGCATAATCCGGATGACATTCTCAGAAACTCGAATAAGCAAAAGGGTGTGGTCACAGCCGTTTTAGGTATGTCTTCAGGATGAACTGGAATTTGATGAAAAGCTTTTATCAGATGGAGAATACAGCGGATCCTTGAAGATTCATTTGAAAGCCCGTTAAGTATGGCACAGGGTAGTTGTCTGCAACAGTAATGCTATTGAGAGCCCTGTAGTCACCACAGGGACGCCATAAGTCAGGCAAAAGATGAAAATGGCACAGAAAGTCAGCTCCACGAATTGGACACCTGCGCAGACCCATGTCAAATGATAGAACTATTTCGCCATATGTTTTAATTTCAGTTCCATTTGCAGTGAAAACTTTTGAGGACATTTGAGGTTAGAAGAAGGATATATTGAAATTTCTGCTCCTGTGTCGACTAGAAATAGATTTTTGGAGTCGATGGACGTATATCGGATGCATTGTCTGGAGGCTAATACACTTACCTGCGTTTTCAGCAAATCGGCGATGATACAAGCAAATTCCGGAATACTGATGATAACCTTGACTGAGAACGAGTTCTGGTGGAGGATTCTTCGTTACCAAAAAGAGACATGTTTTAAATTTATATCAAATTTCAATTAGGGTCACCAATTGCAGATGATTGTGTGCAATTATTAATTAAACACAATCTGTACAAAATCAAATAATTCGTTTAAAAATATTGTAGGAAAGAATTTAAACAATCAGTATTGTATTTTTCAAACAGACTGAAGAAATATTTTTCGGAATGACATATTAAATGTATTACATATTGAAAACAATCAAATGCTATTGGACAAAATTTTCCAGTTGCTTTCTAAACAATGATGTAGATGTTGCGGCTGAAATGATTGGAAATATTATATTGATTGGAATGATGTTATTTATTCCAACTAAAGATATTTCGGATAAACCATCTAATAAAAGTTGGTTTAACCAGACATGTTAAACTGTTGTCATATCCAAAGAGGAAGCGTTCAGGAAATGGGGTTTGAATAAAAATGCCACCGCTACGCAAACAGACAAAAACCATGTGTGCCAGGGTACTTAGACGTGAAAAGTTTCTGTACGGACAACGTCTTCGAGCCAAACTTCTTTCTTCTGCCAGGGGAAGTAAGAGCTGTTGGTCATTTGTAAGAAGACTAAAGGATAACACATCATCTATCCCAACTCTTGCTAAAGATGACCAGACATTCACTAACCCGGTCGGTGCTATAGATATCTCCAAAGCCAAGACTCTATGTCTGGCACTGCGAACTCTTATCAAAGCTTGGGGTGTCCAAACTTAGGTAATGGACCCATTATAGGCTGGGCCGGTTTACACTTCCTCAACTTGCACATACAGCACGCAGCCTTTACCGTTTTTAAAACGACACGAATCGATGAGACCCAATATTTTCGACGAACTTCACATATATCAGTATGATCATTAATATGATGTTGACGACTGTGGTACCAATGAACTATCAAACGGGTCGCTTCATAGAAAATGAAATGAACAGTACGTTATCAATTCTGGCACCACATCTGAGTACGGCATGTTCATCAATATACGGATTGAGTGCTCTTATTGAGTTTCTTGGTGAGATTGTCTTCTGATTTAAAAGACAGACAAATTCCTCCGAAAACGCAGTCTTATTCTTCAGGTGTCAAGTCTGCCTTTAAGAGCGGTTGTTTTTTATGTTTCAATTTCAGATTGTTAGAATATCTGACGATCCAACCAACTGCTCTTTTCTTCCTTAAATAATTGGAAAAACTATTAATATTGAAAATCGGATTATTTATCACCTGAGTAGAAAATGCGTAATATCCTTGGCGGATTTCTTCATCACAATTATTAATTTGGGTGGATGATTCTGATCTTGAGGACCACAATCCGACACAAAACTCGGGACCAATTTTTCAACGTCCGTTAGGGTCGTATTGTGAACGAGTACCTTCATCGGCAGGATTCATATCGCCAGGAACCCAACGCCACTGGTTTTCCCCAGTACTTTCCAAAATCTCGGCAACTCTGTTCGCGACGATTTGCTTATAACGGCGATGATCAGACCGTATCTACCGAACCACTGTGCTGGAGTCAGACCAGAACAAAACTTGACATGACTGTATATCGTGAATTTTTATAATAGAGTTTTTAAACGCACAGCGAATACTGCCGCTTGCAGTTTCAGCCGGGGAATCGTCATGAACTTAGTAGGTGCACAGTTTGTTTTTCCAGTAACGAATGAAATGTTTGGGCCACTTGTTGATTCGGTGCGCCAGTATGCCACCACCGCCATTTCGCTAGCATCACAAAAAATATGAAGAGTTATTTTTCTTACATTAACTTCGCAAAAATAACATCTTTGTAGTCTTTTACCTTCACTAATCCGCACAACCATGCCTCCGGTATTTCCTCGTCCCAACCAATTCCACATTTCCATAAAGACTGCTTAAATATTTTGCCGGAAATCGTGAAATCGCAAAAAAGTCCAAATGGGTCGAACACCGACATAATGAGGCTTAAAACTTCTCTTTTTTGGTTGGAATTCGTTTCTTTTCCAAATTTTCTGCCTACACTCGGCATCTGTTGTTGCCAGATGCAATATTTATGTTATGAAAAGTGGGATTGCCAAAATGTGTACTCATTTTCTCTGAATTGGATATAATTTTGTGCATTACAAATTCCCCTTGTTTATGGATTTTATAACTTCTTGGACCACGTTTACGGCTTCCTCGACAGTATAGAAACAATCGACGTAATCGTCAACATAATGTCGTTTTATTATTGCTGCAACAGCTCTAGGACATTTGGCGACACATTTCTCAGCGTTAACGTTTTTAAGGTATTGCGCGATAGTCGGTGAATCGGTAGCGCCAAAAATCGCCATTGTCATTACGTATTGACTAACGGGTTCATGTACGTCATCTCCGCATAAAAACCTCTGCGCTTCTTGGTCTTCTTTGCGGATGACTATTGCAAAAACGTTTCTTTTACATCGCTACAAACCGCTAAAGGCTTCTCTCGAAGTTTAAACAACTCAAAAGGAGTGATTGATTGATTGATGTCTGGAGCGGGCAAGAAACTTGAACTATAGCCGCCGCGTCAAACACTAAACGTAAATTATTTTTCCTTCGGTTCGAGACTGCAAAATGTGGAAAAAATAATGTTTTTGGAGAGATTATTTTTTCTTCTTCAGGGGTTAAGCGCCTTGCATAACCTTCATTTAACATATGTTGCATTTTCGAGCGATAATCAATATCAAATTTCTTATTTATGTTTCCTTTCAACAAGTTGAAGACGTCTATTGTCGATGACTATGTACTATTTTACCATAAGAGGCCACAATGAAAACGATCATCACAAAAACTTGCTTAAAATATCAAGTGCCCTTTCTTCATCTTTCGGCATAACCGGTTTCGAATCAAATTTCACCTTACTATTTCAAAATTCTATTTCAAAATATTGCCTCATCATATTCTCTATCGTTGATTCTGCGTCACTCGATCGCCTTGAATGAAACACCCTTCTTACTACATGCTCATTTTCAGTACCAGTCGGACCATATACTACCCAGCCCAATCTTGTTTCTACAGCTATAGAACCATTATCATCGAGACACCTGGGTATATCTATAGGCACAGTTAAAAATGTATGAGTTAAACTTAAAATCATTTGTTGTTTAATATTATAGTAGTCATCATTTTGGCAATTTCGACAAATGACTACTACGGTTTACCTCATTCATCGAAAACGATTTGGTTGGAAACTCTAAATTTTTGACCAAAAATATTTTCGATATTTTGTATTTCATACTAGCGTCTTGAGAACCACTTATGGACAACTCAACAGTTTCAGACTGTTGGCTGGAACAATGTCCATTTAGCCACTAGAATTTTAATTTTTCTTGTTTTCCCTGCGAACCAATTTAATTTCCCACATCCCACTCTAACATAGTGACATCTGCTCCGTCATCAATAAATTCATAGATTGAGATACACTTCATTGGTCCGTACATTTTAATAGGGATCAGTTGGAACATGATTTCACTCCTCTGGGTTCATGAAAGTTCCTTCTAGGATTGTCATTTTCTGAGGATGTGGCACCACCGTTTAATTGTCTGCGATCAACAGAGTCAGCTGTTTTGTGCAAAATATAATTATGTAGATTTTCACATCCATCAAGACCACAACGTTGTCTTTTGAAACATTTACCAACTTGATGGTGCTCCTTAAGACAAGAAAAACAAAGACGATGTTCGCGGGCCTTCCTCCAACGATCATCATATTTGTTGGCGGGACGCTGTCGTTGCTGGGGAATTTACTTTGACTTCGGTCTCCATTTCATAACGCTTTGGGGCTACTCCTTTGTTGGGCCTTTCGCTTGTTCTTGGTGTCTCAGATATAGTTTTCTTTTTAAACATGTATTACAAACACACAACAAGACAAACACCATTTGTTCAGAAATTCGGAAACAATAGACACAAAATCCGAAAAAGATGTCACGAACAAATTAACATAATGGCCTCCACATTTAACAAATTTGCCAACCATAAATTTCCAACAATGAATAAAGGCCCACAACAAAGAATAAAGATTTCGTCGTTAAAAAATGAAAACTCCGGTCATGGTTGGTTAAAATGTAATTGAGAATTTATTCTCTGTGAAATAGAAAACAATAAGTATTAAAATAAAATAAAATTAAGTCAAAAAATCAGTCTATAATTACTTGTTTGTCGGACGACAGTACTTCAAAGACGACAAGTTAAAAATGGCACAAAAAATGACTGATTTATAGGATTTTACATCGTCTAACAATTAACAAACAAAAAACGTAAATGTTGGCTGCATCTCAACGAAACGAAAGAAAACAAAACAAAGTGCAGTTACAACAAACAAATAAATCGATCGATTATTGAGCCACACTTATCATTCTGATTATTCTTCAAGAATTTTCGTTTTACGTCTAATAACGATCTATTATTTCGTAGCCATTAAATTATTATTGGGAGGTATTACGTTCTTCTTTATCAAATATACATGTATATGCGTATAAAAATTATTGTCTTGTTGGTGTAATCATAATTTACAAAAAATGCATATTGTCATAAAATTAAATATTGTAAGAAATTTTAAATAACAATCTTTCATTTAAAAGCCGTTCGAATTTCTTCTATGTTGATATTTGTTTTAAATTCATCATTTTTTAACGTTTCTTTTTATACCCTCCACCTCCAGGATGGGGGTATACTATATTTGTCATTCCGTTTGTAACACCTTGAAATATCGACCTGAGACCCTATAAAGTATATATATTCTTGATCGTCATAAAATTCGAAGACGATCTTGCCATGTCCGTCTGTTGAAAGCACGCTAGCATCCAAACGAAAGGAGATAGGAGGTCTAAATTTTGCATAAATACGTATTATAGTCGTAGATCGGTTGGAATTGAAACTGGACCAAAGGGAAAAAATTTTCACTCACAAGTACGAAACAAATTCACGTAGCAACGTCGGGTTACTCAAGTGATGCTTCACATTTGCCGTTTGTAGAAATCGAACCATATTACTCACTTTTGTTGAAAATTTTACAAATAAATCCAATTTCCCATCAGGAACATACGAAATCGCGCTTACTTTGTCAATTTGGCTTCTAATTTACTGTTCCGGACGGCCAAAGGTCTGTGCCAGTGTGCTAATGATCATCTCGACATTCTTTGTGCTTAACAAAAGTGAGTCTACCGTTTCTTTCGCGTCTCCATATAGTTCCTCACGTATCCTGATTATGTTCTGCAACGGAGTATGCACGAATTCGGCAGTTTTGTGACGAAAATCTTCTACAAATGTGGGACACTCTTCTGGTTGACTGGCTATTAGTAAGATACTCTCCATTATTTTCTGCAGCTATGCTGGCCGTTCCGCCACTACCTTGTCTTTCCGCTTCACTGGCCATACCTTCCACCGTCTTCTCGTTTCCACCCACCTTCTCTGCTACCGATTTGATTTCTTTTTATAGGGTTGCTATACTTGCGGTTGTCTGATCCTTCTGTGTGGCAATTAGCTATTGGACTGCACTAATCTGCTTTGTCATGCATGTACTACTACAAATCCCTCGTTTCCGACATTCTGCCGCTGTGACTGCTAAAGAGAGTTACGAGAGTTCCCGATAACCTTAAATCGACTATCCACTCAGCCCGTAGAGGGGAGCAAATATCCAATACGAATTACTTTCAATGAAATATATTTATTAATATTTGCATTTTCACAAGTAGATTATAACATAGTTTTACATCAATAAAGAACCGAATTGTATTATTGCCCGTGGAAGGGATAACTACTTGTGTTATTATTTCGTAAAATTTTGTGGGTCCTTATGACGACCCTGGATGCGATTGAGCTTACCTCAGCCAACGAGAGGCCCAAAATCGGCCCAAAGGGAAAAAAATTTCCGTCACAAGGACTGAAAAAACCATAATAACCCCTAATATTTTAGACTAATTAAGCATATTTTTTTCAATATGTCTGCTTGTACTTACTTGATATTGGATATGCGCATTTCCTCCGGTAACTAAAACGTGCACCATAAAACGATTTTTATTCTTAGGGGTGAAATGGGACAAAAATGGATAAAAATGGTACCAACCAAACGGCTGCACCTAGAATAATTACATTCGGTGTATACATGCCTCTGATTGTGTAGACAAGTAAAATAGAAGGATTTTTCGAAATTCTTACTTTTTGGGGTTAAAATAGAAAAGGGGATAAAAATAGTACCAACCAAATGTTTGCAGCTAGAGTCATGAAATTCGGTGTATACATTCCTCTGGTTGCGTAGACATGTAAAATAAACGGATTTTTCGAAATTCGTACTTTTTGGGGTTAAAATAGATAAGGGGATAAAAATAGTACCAGTAGTAGATTTATGAATCATGATTCATGACTGCGTAGACACGAAAAATAAGAGTTTTTTCCAAATTCGTACTTTCAAGGGATATAATGAGTACAGAGGGATAACAATAGTACCAACTTAACGGTTTCAGCTAGAATAATGAAATTCGGTGTGTACATCCATATAACGTGGACACGTAAAATAAAGATATTTTAGAAAGTCGTACTCTTAAGGGGGTAAAATAGGAAAAATGGGATAAAAATTGTACCAACCAAATTACCACATCTAGAACATGGAATTCGGTGTATACATTCCTCTGACTGCATAGACACGCAAAATAAAAAGATTTTTCCAAAATCGTACTATTTACATTTACGGCAAAAATTTGTTGAATCATGAACGTAGGTTATTTTGCAATTGAGATACTGGATTTTTAAAATTTGTATTTGTATTGGTTTGGTTATATTCAAAAAACTTTCCTGTAATATTACTGCACTTCTACGAAAATCGACAGCCTCTATGAAATGCAATCCATATATGAAATGCAATCCATATATAAATTTCGGCCCGGCCGAACTTAACGCCGTTTTTACTTGTTATATATTAAATATTTCCTTTTCATATTGTTTTTTCTCTTTTACAAATATCGTTCATTCAATCGATGTTTCATAACAAAATCGATACCAATTTCCATATAATCGTCGGTTGGATCTAAACCTTCAATTTTGATACCGCTCTTGGTACGGGAGACAACCTTTTCATAACCCTCATTTTCATAACTTCAGGATTTGGACGTTGAGTTAATTTAATATAGTTGAAGGCAAGTCAAGATGGTACGATTTATGCATCAGTAGGATTTGGAGGAGTAGTCCATTTGTAGGATTTTTCGTAGTGATGGTAGGATCGAATATGAAAAAATTGATGGCAGGAATGAACATTATAGGATTAAAGATGGCAGGATCAAATATGATAAAATTGATGGTAGGAGTGAACATGGAAGGTTTAAAGATGGCAGGATCAAAGATCGCAAGAACGGTGATGGCAGGGACGAATTTCGCTGGGACGAAGATGTCAGGATCGCCATAGGATGATCCTGTATAAACCGAAATAGAAAATCAAAAAGGGAACTCTAATGAAATGACCATAACTTGATTGGACAAGTAAACAAATCAACCAACAATTTGACGAACAGCTAAATAAACTTAATATCCTTCGAAATTAACAATCTACAACAACAAACTATGACTGATGTTCAAACAGTAAGCCTAAAATATGAATCAGATCATTTTAAGAAAATAATAGAACAAGTCAGAGAGCAGCAAGACTAAAAACAACTTACATGTGTCATACTGACAGATCAAGAAATCAATGGCTTTAATATATCTATTATAAAACTGGAAAATATCGAATTAAAAGTAGCAACTATGGAAACTGACAGCATACTCATTATAAATATCCCAAATTTCAGTCAATAAATATATAAAGATTTAATTACTTAACCTACACATGATAAAAATAATAAACAAGTTGTAGTAAATAATTATAAATATTTTACTAAAAACAAAGAAATATATGAATTAACATATAGAGTCAAAGATATCAAATATATTGTTAATCAATGTATAAGAAACATGCATAATTAGAAAATAATAGAAATAGGAATAAACATTATAATAACTAAATATTAACCTAATTATGACAGACTCTATCACAGGCCTCCAAGATATCTAAATCAACGAACTAACTCCACTAAACTAGTGGGTAGATCAACTCCACTTTGCAGACAACAGTGTCATTTGGACCACTTTTTATCGATTCTTGCAGAAGCCAAACAGTCGATCATTAAGTAAGTCATTGGTCTCTAACTACCTCACAATATGAAGGGAAGGAAAATGTTCTGATTTTCAAAATTTATTAAAATTCGAATTCAGTGCTAAAATTTAACAAATTATTTAACATTTTCCGGTCTAGAAACTGTAAATTTAAACAGATTGTGTTCAAATTTGGCTTAACACCTTATATTTAAACTAGAAACATTTCTTGTGAAAATGAGTCAAATCGGCTCCCGATCGCACCCGATTTGACTTTTTTGATCTAAAAACAACTCAATTTAACAGATTTTGATCAAATTTGATGAAACATCACATATTTTAACTAGAAACATCTGTGACAAAAAATGTGTCATTTCGGTTCAGATTTAGATATAGGTCCCATACAAATTTCCCTCGCGATTTGAGGTTAACCGCTACAGAAACCACATACATTAACCGATTTTCATCAAATTCGGCAGGACATCTTATATTTACATTAGAAACATCTATGGTGTCTAAACTTAAGTTTAGACACTAATTTACTTTATTATTTTTTGAAATTTTGTAAACCGTTACAACTATTGTGAATTAATTGTATCGATAAAAGCGCAATTACATTTCATATTTTTGGATAAAAAGAAAATGAAGTTTACGGATAATATGAAATTTCCTTTAAGTTAAGAAATCCAAAATCGTTCACTTTAATTTTGTCAACCCAACTGGTGAGTTACACACGAATATACTAAAACTTTGAATTCAAACTAATTCTTTTGTCTTGTGTATTATTTTTTTCCCGCATATAATTTCTCAATTCATGAGAAATTATATCACAAGACAAACTCATTTTTTTCTTCAGCTCCTCTTAAACCTCGCCAATTGGTTATATTGGTGCTCACCAGTTCGATCGAACGCAACAATAACAACATACAGTCCACTCATCAACCAGCGAGTGACGTAACAATCACGTCTCACGCCAACAAAAGGGTTTCAGCAGAGGTAGCCACCAACAACTTCAACTCCCTATCTATTCGCGACGGGTTCCCCACATCCCCGTTCCAACATCCCTTCAGCTAGCTCACACATTGCAGAAACCCATTATTTTGTTCATGGTCCTTCGAGCCGGATGAACCAGCGACCTATGGATTTACAGTCCATCTGGTCCTTGAGAGAAGAGAGAAAACACCGGCAAAAGATCATCACACCAAGCAGAAAATGAGCACTCACTCACTACAATCACTCTCAGTAAAACTTATACACACACATCCGAAGTTATTGCACACAAACATACATGGTACTCAAATATTTACACATTATAATTTATTGCCAATATCGTTTACACAGTGGCACATTTTTATCAACATTATAAATTTGCAAAGGTTACACAATTTACATTAGCAAAAGCTACAACAACACATGGTTACAAATTATTACTATTGCACAGTGGGTAAAAACAACATTCATGCAAAATAACAAAAAATATAAAGCAACTATTGTCGAAAGAAATTTCGCGCGGTTAATACTGGTAATTGAAAGAAAAAAAAAATAAGGAAAAAGTGATAATTGTGTCTAATATAAAATGATTTAATATCGTCCAAATAGATATTACACATTCAATTCTTAATTTATTTACTACACTCGAGTTTCTTAACCTAATTAAAACTAAAATTAAATCAATATTGCGCTAATATCTTTAAAATATATTGAATATGAGTCAATTAAAACTAAAATTAATTTAATATTGCACTAAAATTTCTCAATTATTCATAATCACTTGAAAATTTTAAACAACACAAGTGCTGGTCTTGTAGTTTCCCACAATTACCAATTGGACCTAGTACATTTCCAATGACATTCAGCTGCTCGGTTTCTTGGGCACACCTACGCACACACACAATTTCTTAAAGCAGACCAGAGATACAAGCCGACCGATTTTAAGCCGACAAGCCGCTGCCGCCGCATGTTTCTGCACGAGCCGCGCCGCCGCCGATTTCATCGGCTCAAATCGACTCAACCACGCCGCCGATTTCATCGACTCATATCGACTTCAACCACGCCGCCGTGATTTGACGGAGTTCTATCTCAGTCAAATCTTACTACCAAAATAGACAACCCACTTAAAATTACAAAAGAAAATATTAATGTCAACTTAGCCAACCTACTGCTGCTAAATATATTGATCTTTCTTTCATTTATATAAGTCAATTCCAGTACGTGTGTTCACGTGTTGCTATAAATAACAATATCTATTGTGCTTCTTTAGTGTGTCAAAGTAGGTGTATGATATTCAATAACGTCTGGTCAAATATGCCTCACATGAAAAGCTGTAATTGCAAAAATATTTATTAAATTTATCCATATTATACATTTTGGGAATGGATTCCTTCTCCCAAAAAATAATTGTATGGGTTAACAATTAAGGTATCCAACCGATTAAATTTTATTCGATTAATCGAATAATTTTTGTCAAATATTTGTTCGAATAATAAAAAATCTTGATTTTCGAATAATAAATTGTCCCAAATAATCAATTAATCGATATTATAAGTTTTGCCTTTAAAAACTAATGAAATCGTCGTATGCTTTGTACGATAAATTGACTTTGAATAGCCAATTTGCTCCATTTGGGTATACCAAATATAAAACCACAATTTTTACGATTTTTGATTTGTATGCTCCACAGATATTAAAATAACGATTTATCCGACTTCATTTAAAAAATAGCAAAAACTGGCCAATAGCTTCGGAATTATTTAAAATTTAAAGAATAGTAATAGTAAATTCATAGAAAAATTGAGGTTAACACCGTGATAATGAAGTCAGTTCTGTTATAAATCATATGATCCATATTAGAAAAAAGTCAATGGATAACTTCTGATATTATGCTCATTTAAGGGAAGGTTCTTTATTTTGATAAGATATTAAGATTTTTGTCAACTTCTAATGAATTTCGAATTTGATGTTACAATTTTTAAATAAAATCAGATACATAATAAACGTTCAATATATAGTTGAACTACCCGTAAACTGCTTTGTCTTGTCTATATAACTCTTATTAATTATATTTTATTTAAGTGGACAATTGTTCGATTTATCGGTTAATCGAATAACTCTCGACTTCATTATTCGATTAATTGGAAATTTTTTGTTTTCAAATAAACAAAAAATAGAATAATATAAACGTCCGAATAATTGGATACCCTAATAAAAATATTAAATTATTGGAACATTGGCTAATATTAACGAATATTGAATTACTTGCCAAAAAATAAAAGAAAATTGTTCCTTCCCTTTTCCCAAAATTGTCAAATAAATAGGGGTATTCGAATGACTGAACGAGCCGGCAAATAAGCCGAAAGCCGCCGCCGCTGACCCATTTTGAACAGCGCTGCCGCCGCCGATAATTATGGTTCGGCTTGTAACTCTGAAGCAGACTCAAAGAGATTGTCGATTATCTCTTATGAAAAGCAACAACATACACTCACGTATACGTACACACAATACAGTGTAAACCAAAGGTTTTCGCACATTTTTCTTTTTTTTTCAAAACAAATAAATTACAATCAACAAGAAATTACATGATAAGTAAGACATTATCCAACACAATTACTCTGGTTTATTTTTATTAATTCGAAAAATTTAACAAAATCTCATACACATTTCAAAATTATCGTTGTATTGCTCAGGAAATCATACAAATCGTCGAGACTCTAACGATATCTAAAAATTTTATGGATTGAGACTTCATTAGAAACGGGAAGTACGAATGAAAGTCTAAAAATTGTTTCATTTAAAACTAACAGGGATACTTTATAAGATCTGCTATTATCTTCAACTTTTCTCGGAGTGTATGAGCGTGTTCTGGTAAAAAAGAACTTTGCTAAATTTTAAAAACAATAATCCCAAATTGAGTTAGCACAATTGGTTTTTAATTCAAATATACAGTTGATCTGTTGGGTCACGACCACAAGGAAGGTTTCGGCTTCATTTGGTTTACGCTAGCTTGCTGATATTACATTAGCAAAGAACATTAGCGCTTTATCACTGCTATATTTAGGAAATTAAAATTTTCTTACTTGTATTCACTCTTCTGTTGAAATTTAAATTTCGTCTCTCGTGATTACATCGTGAATAACCCACCTGAAAACTCTACTACTACTTCCGCTTCCACTTCTTCTTCCGCATCCAATACAACTTTCAGTCCGGGAAGTAAAACTAATGACAACATTCAAAGTTCTAAAACACAGCGATTCCTCTTCGAATGTGATCATCTCATTATGTTCTGCACGAACTTTGAGAAAACAGAGATAGAGGACCAGACTGAATCGTTGCTGGAAGTGAAGCTGGATGATTTGGAAGGTCGATGGAAAAATATGCAATCTACTTATCAAGCACTCATGCTATCATTTTCGGAAGGAAATGACTTCAAAGAAAAGGCTAGAGTGAACTTTAATGTGTGCACTGAGGCATATTATGTTGCCAGAGCTCGCATTCTAGATGTTCTCAGAATAGAGAGAGGAGACGCATCTCGGAGCTCTCAAACCAGTCATCAGAACACATCTAATTCTCCAGTTCAGAATCAAAATGTCGCATTTGATAATGCTAGTAGCTTCATAAAAGTCCCACCTTGCGATACAGAAGTTTTCCGGGGAGGATACGAAGAATGACCGTCTTTTCGTGATATGTTCACGGCGGTCTACGCAAACCACCCAAAACTTTCTCGTGCTCAGAAGCTCTACCACTTGAGAAATAAGACAACAGGTGCCGTAGGTTCCATTGTGAAAAGATATTCGTTATGCGACGAAAATTTCGAATTAGCATGGAACGCTCTCAAGTGTCGTTATGAAAACAAGAGAGTTTTAGTCGATAATCAGCTCAGAATATTATTCAACATTCCCACCGCTACAACAGAGAACACCGAATCTATTCAGAAGATTCAATCTGCTGTAAATGACTGTCTGTCTACCCTTAAATCTCTCGATGTCAAAACAGAAGGTTGGGACCCAATTTTAATTTATTTAATATCAACAAAATTGCCCGATAACACGCTTTCCTTGTGGGAACAATCGCTAAAATCTCATCGCTAAAATCTCATCACATTGGACCCAAATGGATGATTTCTTAATCAATAGATTTGAAGTGGTGGAGCGAATATCAAGTATTCGTTCGACAAAAGAAAGATGCAGCCCTTTTGCCACAAATAAGTCCAGAACTCAAACATTCGTGTCACAGGAGAAATTAGATACATGTCCTCTATGTGGTACAGATCATGATATACGAGAATGTCTCGAATTTCGTAAATTCACTCCACATGAGACAATTGATTTTGTATTTAAGAATAAAATCTGCTACAATTGCTTATCAACCAAGCATATAAAAGCTAAGTGTAAGAGTAAGGGCAAATGCTGCGATTGTAGAAAGGAACACCACACTTTGCTCCATATAAAAACGAACTCTTCTGTAGACAGCACGAAATCCAATTACAATAATAATTCCCAAGCTGGACCAAACTCGAACATTCGAGCTAATTCAATACACAGTTCTCACGACAATAAACCGTCAACCTCAGCTCAAGCTCGTAATCCTCACGTTCAAGCAAACTTTTCATCAAATAGTGAAACCATTCTGTGCGGACAGCATTGGTTCAAATTGAAAACAGAGGAGAGCAATTTACAATCAGAGCTCTTATCGATCCTGGATCTCAAAGAACATTCCTCTCAGAGAAAGTTAGAAACCGTCTCCAAATCCCTTCTCGCAAAGCACAATTTGAAATCATAGGCATTGGCGGTCAAAAACAGACTTCCAATAAAGAATGTGAGCTCATGCTATACTCACAAAAATATGACCTTCGGTTCACAATCAATGCCATAGTTTTACCCAAGGTGACTAAGCGCCTCCCAGGAGTTTCATTCGAAATTCCCAAACCTTCGGATTTGGATGGTTTAGATTTAGCAGACCCGAATTTCAACAAATCCTCCCAAATTGACCTAATTCTCGGGAACGATTCAGAACGGTTCATAAACCTCGAGGGCATAAAGAAAAATATTTGCGGCAATACAATTTTCGGATGGGTACTCAGTGGTCCCATGTAAGAGGAGCAAGTCCAATCTTTCACCACAAATGTTGTCGAATCTGAAACGACCATTTTGAGCGATTTACTGCGAACATTTTGGGAGCAGGAAGAGATCACAACTTCCCAGGCAATTCCCGACAAGGATAAATATTGCGAGGAATTCTATAAGAAAACAACTACACGTAGATCCGATGGTCGATATGTTGTACGACTTCCTTTCAAGAAAGATTTCCCCGAATCTGTCTTCCTCGGTTCATCTCGATTCGTTGCTCTCGCCCAATATTCTCTACACGGGCCCAACTCTGCAAAATGACTTAATGTCCCCAATTCTCAACTGGAGAAAGTACAAATATGTCTTCAGTGGAGATATCCAGAAAATGTACAGGCAGATCATTGTACACCCAGACGACAGGCCATACCAGAGAATAGTGTTTCAAAATGACGCAAAAGGCGCTCTTAAAGACTACGAGCTGAAAACAGTCACTTTTGGCATAAATTGTGCACCTTTTTTTGCGATTCGTACTCTCCTGCAATTGGCAGATGATTGTGAAGGTGAATATCCACAAGTACCTTCTACTTTGAGAAAAGAAATCTATGTAGACGAGTTCTATCCGGTGGGTTCTCAATAGATGAAACTATCAAATCTCAAACCCAGCTCATAAGAACACTCCAATCGGCTGGGTTGCCTCTTAAAAAATGTACGGCCAATGATGCACAATTACTACTCAATTTACCCCCTGAAGATTTGTATGATCTAGATTTCTTACGTTTTCAAGAAACTAGTTCCGCAAAGACATTGGGCATGAGATGGAATGCCTTTCATGACAATTTCACATACTCATTCACGGCCTTGCAGCATTCTCAAAATGTCACTAAACGTCAAATTCTGTCTGCGGTAGCCTCATTGTTTGATCCCGCAGGTTGGATTACACTTATCCGAGCAAAAATGTTAATGCAAAAGCTTTGGTTGTAGGGTATAGCCTGGGATGACAACGTTAGCTTAGAATCCCTTCACCAGTGGCAGGATCTGATATGTGATCTTTCTAAAATAGAAAATATAAAAATAGCCCGATGGCTGCAGTACATGCCCACTGATGTTATTCAGATACACGGTTTCTCGGATGCCTCACAAGCTGCCTACTGTGCATGCGTGTATATTCGATGTCAAACCTCAAAGTTGGTCACATTTTCGAATTTTTTAGTCGCAAAGAGTAAAGTGGCACCTCTTCAAACCGTTTGTTTACCTCGCCTAGAGCTCAATGGAGCACATTTACTTGCGAGACTCGTGAGCTACACAACTTCCATCATGAATTTCAAAATTTCAGACATCATTTTGTGGACAGACTCCTCAATAGTACTCGGATGGTTATCAAAACCACCTTGGTGTTGGGAAACGTACGTTGCAAATCGTACATCCCAAATCCATTCGCTAGTACCCCACGCCAAATGGCGTCACGTGCCGTCACACGATAACCCTGCCGATCTCGGCACCCGAGGCTGTAAATCTCAAGATCTTATTTCGAATACACTTTGGTGGAACGGTTCTTCATGGATTACAAACCCATGTTCAACATGGCCCAAATCCAATCCTCTAGTTCCACCTGAAACTAAGAAACAAATCCAAGCATTCAATGCCACTTCAGAACAAATTGATATATTACAAAGATTTTCATCATACCCAAGAGCGTTAAGAGTCTTACGTTTATCGCTTCTTTTACAACAGTCGTCGGCGCATTGACCCAGAGCATAAGATATCTACTATGGATCTAACCCATAAGGAGATTCAGTTCGTCAAAACTCGTTTAATTATATTGGCTCAAAAACAATACTACGAAAACGAATATAATGATCTTCTCAGCTCAAGACTTATTTCGAATAAAAGTTCTCTTACAACACTAAATCCATTTATAGATACCCACAAAATTCTGCGAGCCAACGGCCGATTAGCAGACTCGTCTCTATCGTATAATGGACGCTACCTGATTATACTCCCTGGAAATTCTCGGCTATGTCATCTTTACCTCTCACATTTGCACTCATTCCTCGTACATGGGGAATGCATTCATGTAGAATGGTACAAACGGAATTCTACATATCTCGTTTAAAAATCCGTATAAAAAGTATTATTCGCAAATGCAAAACATGTGTGATATTTAAACACAAGCCGTGCTCTCAAATCATGGCACCCTTGCCACCAGAAAGATGTACATTCACGCCACCATTCCACATCACCGGTATAGATTTTGCTGGTCCCTTTGAGCTTAAAAGTTCACACCTGCGAAAATCTCCAATTATGAAAGGCTATGCTTGCGTATTTGTATGTTTCGCCACAAAGGCCATACATCTAGAAGCATGATCCGACTTGTCTTCTGCAGCTTTCGAGGCCTCATTTGCTCGTTTCGTTGGGAGGCGGGGGCTCCCCCAAAGGGTAGTCTCTGATAACGGTCGAAATTTCATCGGGGCGAGTAGACACCTACTCAAGGAATTTTCTCAATTTCTGAACTCAATGCATAAAGATATTTCCCAGAAGTACGCCACACATGGATTTGAATGGCGTTTTATCCCCCCCCCATGCACCACACATGGGCGGTCTTTGGGAAGCCGCCGTAAAAAGCTTCAAACACCATTTCAAAAGAATAGCAGGCTCCCACCGATTCACCTTCGAGCAGTTCGCGACTGTTCTCGCTCGTATAGAAGGAGTATTGAATTCCAGACCCATTTCGGCATTGTCTGAAGACCCGTCAGACTTGACCGCTCTAACGCCCGGTCATTTTATAAAAGGTGCACCCATTCTGGCCTTGCCAGAACCAATATCCAACAATTTGTCTCTGATCAATCGATGGCTGAAACTTAAAGCTTTGCACCACCAATTCGCCATAAGGTGGAAGGAAGACTACCTAAAGGCTCTACATAAAAGGTATAAGTGGAGAAATTCCACACCTAATTTGAAACCCGGGGACTTAGTAATCATTTTAGACGATTTGTTACCTCCAAGTGAGTGGCGCCCGGGGCCGATATACGTACAGCAAACGGAACTATAACACGTCCCATTGTAAAACTATGCTACTTGCCGTTTTGTGAATCTCAGGACACTATACACAATTAATTACATACATAAATTATCTCTGCGCCTCAGAACCTTATTCACGGTTGAGGAGGGGCTTATGTGCCTTAACAAGTTTCCTCTTTTTTATAATTCCAGAAGTAATTCCAGAAAACCCTCCAGAAACGATTCTAGAGCTCGCGGTAGCTCTCGACAACCAAACTCCATAATATACAGATGTGAGATATGCAAAACATTTCATCCCATCCGGTTTTGTACTAAATTCTTGGACATGAGCGCTAAAGACAGGAAGACGATCGTAAGGAGATATCAGTATTGCGAGAATTGCTTAGCAAAGAGCCACTCAACCTGGATATGTCCGTCGATGGATACCTGCCGAAAATGCAAGCAACGGCACCATACCTTACTGCACTCTCTACAGCCGCGCGTTAACCCACCTATCAGCTCTCGGATACAACGACAATCATCTACAAAACCACGAGTAGAATCAAGAAGCTTCGTCCTCCCACGGGTGAAGCAACAAAGGTCCAACAGACCGAAGAAGGCAGCACGGAATGAACTTCAACCTACTCGGGAACAGAACGTGAATCAAGCAAGTCAAAACCAACTTGTCTTGTCAGAAGCTATTCGCTCACTGGCTGCCGTTTTATGATAAAAAGATAAAAAGAAAATGAAGTTTACGGATAATATGAAATTTCCTTTAAGTTAAGAAATCCAAAATCGTTCACTTTAATTTTGTCAACCCAACTGGTGTGTTACACACGAAGAAAATAAAACTTTGAATTCAAACTAATTCTTTTGTCTTGTGTATTATTTTTTTCCCGCACATTACCCCGCATATAATTTCTCAATTCATGAGAAATTATATCACAAGACAAACTCATTTTTTTCTTCAGCTCCTCTTAAACCTCGCCAATTGGTTATATTGGTGCTCACCAGTTCGATCGAACGCAACAATAACAACATACTCATCATCGTCAACCAGCGAGTGACGTAACAGTCACGTCTCACGCCAACAAAAGGGTTTCAACAGAGGTAGCCACCAACAACTTCAACTCCCTATCTATTCGCGACGGGTTCCCCACATCCCCGTTCCAACATCCCTTCAGCTAGCTCACTCATTGCAGAAACCCATTATTTTGTTCATATGGTAAAAGTGAATTACGTTATAAAAGTATAATGAGGGTATTGATTGTTGACCTTTTTCTCTTAATTGTTTATGTTATAATTCGGCTCAAGGTCCTTGCTAATTAAAAAGGTGTGATATTCTTTTTAAAGTTATTTTTTTATCGACTACCATCGTTAGTCATTTTCAAGGGATCTAACAAAACATATATTATTCTCACATTTTTATGAAACAATAACAAAACAGTGATATTTACATTTACATTTAAATTTAAAAAATATACCAAATATATGGCAGTCCACTGTAAAAGTTTATTACCAACTAGCTCTTTCGTCCGTGTTTTTTGATAATGTATGGATATATTTGAGAGCATCTATCGGTGTCAGTTTTCAGTTATGTTTCTTTTCAGTGGGAACGTCAGTAATGTAAAGTATCTCTAGTGTATAATTTTTCGCTTCCACTAATACATTTACATCGTCAAAATTTGGTTTATTTTTTTTCAGTGTACAGCGAGCTGCAAGTTATGTATTCTGTTCTAAAGGTTTGTCGATGGTTTTATGGTCAGATTTGTGTGATGAAAGCCTATTTTTTAATTTTGTCTTCGTTGTACCGACATATACCTTTTGGCATGTGTAAGACTCCATTGCACGTTATTTCATATACTAGATTGGGTCTATCTTATTTCATCACTAGTGATTTTGTCCTGCTAAATAATTGCTTCGTCGGATTATGCGATTTATAATTTTTTAAATTTAAATGTAAATGTCAATGTTTTGTTATTGTTTTATAAAAATGTGATAATAATATATGTTTTTTGTTAGATCCCCCGAATACGACTAACGGTGTTAGTGAAAAATCGGGCACAAAAATTTTAGAAAGAATATCACGACTTTTGAATTAGCAAGGACGTTGAGACGAACTATAACATAAACAACAAAAATATAATTTCATCCGGAATCAGCAAAATATAGGACAAGTGGTAAACCCACGAATCCTACAAGTGGCGCCCAAAAAATTAAACCAGATTTCCTCATCATCCTGCATCATTTCATCCCTGCTTACGAAATTTCAATTAGAAGACTCCAGCATTTTGGAAACGTGCATATCCACGTGGTCATTATTGTCGTTGATATTGTTGTTCTGGGTCCCCATCATCGCTGTTTGTTACTCAGTGCGCTACGATGTTGTTTGGTTCAATGCGTGATTGTTTTCGTTGTGAAAACATTATTGAAGAACATTGTTATATATTTTGGAAAAAGTTTACCACCTCAAATCTAACTTGTTTGGGAGAAAATGATACGTAGACCCCGCAACACACTGCCTATGGGTGTTGGAAATAGAGTGGGAACTGAACAACCAAGTGTGTCTGGGTCTAATTTGCCCAATAATTTACAGCAAATTGTGGATGCTAACGGAAATGAAGGAATTCCACAAAAAAATTTATTCCTAATTGACCGCTCTAACGCCCGGTCATTTTATAAAAGGTGCACCCATTCTGGCCTTGCCAGAACCAATATCCAACAATTTGTCTCTGATCAATCGATGGCTGAAACTTAAAGCTTTGCACCACCAATTCGCCATAAGGTGGAAGGAAGACTACCTAAAGGCTCTACATAAAAGGTATAAGTGGAGAAATTCCACACCTAATTTGAAACCCGGGGACTTAGTAATCATTTTAGACGATTTGTTACCTCCAAGTGAGTGGCGCCTGGGGCCGATATACGTACAGCAAACGGAACTATAACACGTCCCATTGTAAAACTATGCTACTTGCCGTTTTGTGAATCTCAGGACACTATACACAATTAATTACATACATAAATTATCTCTGCGCCTCAGAACCTTATTCACGGTTGAGGAGGGACTCATGTGCCTTAACAAGTTTCCTCTTTTTTATAATTCCAGAAGTAATTCCAGAAAACCCTCCAGAAACGATTCTAGAGCTCGCGGTAGCTCTCGACAACCAAACTCCATAATATACAGATGTGAGATATGCAAAACATTTCATCCCATCCGGTTTTGTACTAAATTCTTGGACATGAGCGCTAAAGACAGGAAGACGATCGTAAGGAGATATCAGTATTGCGAGAATTGCTTAGCAAAGAGCCACTCAACCTGGATATGTCCGTCGATGGATACCTGCCGAAAATGCAAGCAACGGCACCATACCTTACTGCACTCTCTACAGCCGCGCGTTAACCCACCTATCAGCTCTCGGATACAACGACAATCATCTACAAAACCACGAGTAGAATCAAGAAGCTTCGTCCTCCCACGGGTGAAGCAACAAAGGTCCAACAGACCGAAGAAGGCAGCACGGAATGAACTTCAACCTACTCGGGAACAGAACGTGAATCAAGCAAGTCAAAACCAACTTGTCTTGTCAGAAGCTATTCGCTCACTGGCTGCCGTTTTATGATAAAAAGATAAAAAGAAAATGAAGTTTACGGATAATATGAAATTTCCTTTAAGTTAAGAAATCCAAAATCGTTCACTTTAATTTTGTCAACCCAACTGGTGTGTTACACACGAAGAAAATAAAACTTTGAATTCAAACTAATTCTTTTGTCTTGTGTATTATTTTTTTCCCGCACTTTACCCCGCATATAATTTCTCAATTCATGAGAAATTATATCACAAGACAAACTCATTTTTTTCTTCAGCTCCTCTTAAACCTCGCCAATTGGTTATATTGGTGCTCACCAGTTCGATCGAACGCAACAATAACAACATACTCATCATCGTCAACCAGCGAGTGACGTAACAATCACGTCTCACGCCAACAAAAGGGTTTCAACAGAGGTAGCCACCAACAACTTCAACTCCCTATCTATTCGCGACGGGTTCCCCACATCCCCGTTCCAACATCCCTTCAGCTAGCTCACTCATTGCAGAAACCCATTATTTTGTTCATATGGTAAAAGTGAATTACGTTATAAAAGTATAATGAGGGTATTGATTGTTGACCTTTTTCTCTTAATTGTTTATGTTATAATTCGGCTCAAGGTCCTTGCTAATTAAAAAGGTGTGATATTCTTTTTAAAGTTATTTTTTTATCGACTACCATCGTTAGTCATTTTCAAGGGATCTAACGAAACATATATTATTCTCACATTTTTATGAAACAATAACAAAACAGTGATATTTACATTTACATTTAAATTTAAAAAATATACCAAATATATGGCAGTCCACTGTAAAAGTTTATTACCAACTAGCTCTTTCGTCCGTGTTTTTTGATAATGTATGGATATATTTGAGAGCATCTATCGGTGTCAGTTTTCAGTTATGTTTCTTTTCAGTGGGAACGTCAGTAATGTAAAGTATCTCTAGTGTATAATTTTTAGCTTCCACTAATACATTTACATCGTCAAAATTTGGTTTATTTTTATTCAGTGTACAGCGAGCTGCAAGTTATGTATTCTGTTCTAAAGGTTTGTCGATGGTTTTATGGTCAGATTTGTGTGATGAAAGCCTATTTTTTAATTTTGTCTTCGTTGTACCGACATATACCTTTTGGCATGTGTAAGACTCCATTGCACGTTATTTCATATACTAGATTGGGTCTATCTTATTTCATCACTATTGATTTTGTCCTGCTAAATAATTGCTTCGTCGGATTATGCGATTTATAATTTTTTAAATTTAAATGTAAATGTCAATGTTTTGTTATTGTTTTATAAAAATGTGATAATAATATATGTTTTTTGTTAGATCCCCCGAATACGACTAACGGTGTTAGTGAAAAATCGGGCACAAAAATTTTAGAAAGAATATCACGACTTTTGAATTAGCAAGGACGTTGAGACGAACTATAACATAAACAACAAAAATATAATTTCATCCGGAATCAGCAAAATATAGGACAAGTGGTAAACCCACGAATCCTACAAGTGGCGCCCAAAAAATTAAACCAGATTTCCACATCATCCTGCATCATTTCATCCCTGCTTACGAAATTTCAATTTGAAGACTCCAGCATTTTGGAAACGTGCATATCCACGTGGTCATTATTGTCGTTGATATTGTTGTTCTGGGTCCCCATCATCGCTGTTTGTTACTCAGTGCGCTACGATGTTGTTTGGTTCAATGCGTGATTGTTTTCGTTGTGAAAACATTATTGAAGAACATTGTTATATATTTTGGAAAAAGTTTACCACCTCAAATCTAACTTGTTTGGGAGAAAATGATACGTAGACCCCGCAACACACTGCCTATGGGTGTTGGAAATAGAGTGGGAACTGAACAACCAAGTGTGTCTGGGTCTAATTTGTCCAATAATTTACAGCAAATTGTGGATGCTAACGGAAATGAAGGAATTCCACAAAAAAATTTATTCCTAATGAAACTGGTCTAGCTTCTAGTCAGTCGTAGACAGTAATAAATTTTAATATAACTGAAGATGTGTTGAGGGTACTTTTGGATGGCTTTGTCATTAGACAGGATTCGAGAACAAGTATTTTCAGTACATGTACCGCCCGTTTTACTCGAGAGAGAAACTCTTTCCAAATTGAAGATTTTATAGCCACTATATTAAAAAAAAATTCTGAAAATATTGAGGTGTTTCTTTGCACCGAAGCCAAAACGTTCGAATGCAATTGACCTTCGCATAAAGGCCTTCGCCGTCGTCCAGGTTGACGGCCGCGTTTACTTATGCCGCGGCCGTAGTCCGGGTTGACTGACGCCAGCGTTTACGTACGCGGCGGCCATAGTCCTGGTTGACGCCAGCGTTTACTTAAGCGGTGGCCGCAGTCCATGTTGGCGGCAGCGTTTGCTTAAGTGGCGGCCGTATTCCAGGTTGACGGCAGAGGTTCAGTGAAACGGCGGCGGATTACCGAAGGAATCGAAAACCAGAGCCGAAAACCGAACAGACTCTACCGTTCAACCCACACAGCAGCTGCTGCCAATGATTGCTTTTATTTTAGAAAAGTAGTAATTTTATAAATAAATATAATATTTTTATTATTTCAAACCACGCTTACAAGGCAAGGCTACCAATACATTTACACTATATATATCGAAATAATACTTCAATTCAAAAACTAAATATTCTTATATATATATATACATATATAGTACGAATTTGGAAAAATCTTTTTATTTTGCGTCAGAGGAATATATATACCGAATTCTATGATTCTAGATACGGCCATTTCGTTGGTACCATTTTCATCCCCTTTTTTCTACTTTACCCCCTTAAGAGTACGACTTTCTAAAATATCTTTATTTTACTTGTCAACGTAATTTGAGGGATGTCCACGCCGAATTTCATCAATCTAGCTGTAGTCGTTGTACTATTTTATCTCTCTCTACCCATTTATCCCTTGAAAGTACGAATTTGGAAAAATACTTTTATATTATGTATCAACTCAATTAGAGGAATGAACATGAATGTTTCTCTTTTTGTTTATCTCTTTTTGCCCCATTTCACCTTTTATTTTTCGTGTCTACGCAGTCAGAGGAATGTATATTCCGAATTTCATGACTCTAGCTGCGGTCATTTGGTTGGTACTATGTTTATCCCGTTTTTCATTTTAGCTCCAAAAAGTACGAATTTCGAAAAAAGCTTTTATTTTATGTGTCTACGCAATCAGAGGAATGTATACAACAAATTTCATTATTCTAGGTGCAACTGTTTAGTTTGTACCATTTGTATCCCTCTATTCCCATTTTATCCCATAAAATTACGAATTTGGAAAAATACTTTTATATTATGTATCTAATCAATCAGAGGAATGAACACATCAAATTTCGTGTTTCTAGCTGTTGCCGTTTGAAAGGTACCATTTGTATCCCTTTTTGCCCCATTTCACCCCTACGAATAAAAATCACTTTGTGGTGCACGTTTTTGTTATAAGGGGAATGCGCAACCCAATATCAGGTAAGTACAAGCAGACATATTGAAAACATGTGCTTAAATACTCTAAATATTAGGGAATATTATGGGTATTCCGTTTTTGTTATAAGGGTAATGCGCAACCCAATATCAAGTAAGTACAAACAGACATATTGAAAAAATGTGCTTAAATACTCTACATTTTAGGGAATATTATGGGTATTTTTAGTCCTTGTGAGGGAAAAATCTTTTCCCTTGGTCTGATTTCACCCAGTTTCAACCCCAACCGATCTACGACTATAAGACGCATTTATGGAAAATTTGGACGTCCTAGCTAGCATGCTTTCAACAGACGGACATGGCTAGATCGTCTTAGAATTCTATGACGATCAAGAATATATATATTTTTTTCACTGAACCTACACTCAGGGGATGCCCCCTATAAATGCAGTGCATTGCGTTGGTGGAAGGAAGATCAGGTATTGGAAGGAGGAAAGACAACAAATGGGTGAGCGTTCCTGGAGAGTTGCGTATCTCTACCGAACGTTCTCACGGGCGGTATAAGATCACGAATATCCGAAGAACAAACACCATGAAAGTATCGATAGAACAATGGCACACAACCAACGTTACGACGGTGTTCAAGGGAGACAATAGAATTGGACATCCTACCGTCACCTATCAACACCATCGCCCTCCTCTGGACACGGTCAAGTAGCTCCAGTGATGAAGCTGGAGCACCCGACCATATATGGGAGTTGTATTCCATCTTTGGTCTGATGTAGGTAGTGTAGATATTGAGTAGATCAGAGGGTGTGAAATATTTCTTACATCTTTTTAAAAAGCCTAAACATTTGAATGCATCTTTCGGCACATCAAATACATGTTTTGTCCAACGAACATCACGTTGTATTTTTATGCCAAGAACATCGAGAGCATCTGCGGTTAACCTATGCTCATTGGATGATAACTCATCTACAACAACACGTATAGTGCGATCTCTGAGGAAGCTCGATATAAATCGAGAGAAGTCACTACCAACACCAAAAGCGATAAGCTTTAATATGAGTGCGCCGTGCCAAACTCTATCAAAGGCCTTGGAGATATCTAGAGCAACGACCTTACTCTCACCAAGCTTGTGAATAGATCGATTCCACTTTTCGGATAGCAGTGTCATCAGGTCTCCCGTAAATCGATTCCTACGGAAGCCATACTGTCGATCATTAGGTAAGTCATTAGTTTCTAAATACCTCACAAGATGGTGGTTAACCATACTCTCCATAACCTTCGAAAGCGCTGAGCAAATCGCGATCGGTCGATAGTTAGCAGGATTATTAGCCTCACCTTTTTTAGGGATGGGCTGGATGTTCGCAATCTTCCAATGCGCTGGGAAAATCCCTGCACGGTATGCACGGTTGAAAAGATTACGAAAGGGACGGGCAAGCGTCGAAGAGCACTTACATAGGACCAGTGCTGAAATGCCATCCGGGCCTGGAGATTTATTTACGTCGAGATTTTAACTCCACGTGTTCGAAAAAATATCTGAGGCATGGAACTTAATACATTTTCGATCACGGGGAGTGGTTGATTGCTTTCCGGCAAGGATGAATTCCTTGCAAACATTTCAGCCAATAGGTTAGCTTTGGCAACCGGGTTAGTGAATATCTGGTCATCTTTAACAAGAGTTGGGATTGATGAGGAGTTATCCATTACTGTTCTTACAAATGACCAAAAGCTCTTACTTCCCCTGGGTGAAGAAAGAACCTTGGCACGAAGACGTTGTTCGTACAGAAACTTTTCACGTCTAAGTACTCTGGCACACATGGTTCTTGTCTGCTTGCGTAGCAGATCAGTGGTGGCATTTTTATTTAAACGTCATTTCCTAAACGCTTCCTCTTTGGATCTGACAGCAGTCTTGCATGTCTGGTTAAACCAACTTTTATTAGATGGTTTATCCGAAATAACTTTAATTGGATGAATTCCAATCAAGATAATATTTTCAATCATTTCAGCCGCAGCATCTATATCGCCATTTAGAAAACAAAGTTTCCAATTGAAATGCTGGAAAAAGTTGTTGAGCTCGGCCCAACGTGCCTTTTCGTATATATATATTGTCCGCTTTGGGGTAGGGGTCGAAGCGACACGAAGAGCGGAATACGAAAAGGATGCTGAAACAATACAGTGATCCGAATTACCAAGAGGTGCTACAACGTTAACTTCATGCTTTTCATGGTGTGATGTTAAGAAAAAATCAAGAATATTAGAGTGTTGCCCTTGGACACACGGAATGTGTGTCGGTTCATTCACTAGTTGCGTCTAATCATTATGTTCGGCGTATTGGCCCTTCGGTGTTGAGTGACTCGAATGGGCAAGCCAAGAGGATTATGGACATTGAAATCGCCAGCAACCACAATTTCACTGTCAGGACAATCCTCTAAGATTTTTGTAATTGAATCGGAAAGGGCGTCAAAGCCATTTAGGGATACCTCCCTTTCCGCGTTTGGACTTCTATACACGAATCCGAAATGTAGTACGTGTGTTCCAATCTTGAATTTAACCCAAAGGGAGTTAAATTCTGGATTTTCAGAGTTTTAGTCTTGCTGGCTCTGGAACACTATGTCATTGCGTACGTAAATCACAACACCTCTGTGGGGAATGAAGAGGGACCGGGTGTGATACCCAGGTACGTGAAATTCCTGTGGATCAGAACCCTCACACACCTGAATCTCACAAAGAGCAAAAACATCAGGCCGATGTTTTTGCTCAACTGTACTGCACGAATGGGATGGGGGAGGGAAGGGAAGGGGACAACGCACACACTAAGGAGCGGACAGAAAATGTGTGGTCAGTGGTGTGTGGCTGCTGTTGAATTTTGTTGTTGTTCCGCTGATGCTGTTGTTGTTATTTTTAGGTAGTTGGATGATTGCTTTGGTCGGCGCGGCGCGATATTTTGTTGTTGGTTATTTTTCATATTTCTTTAGTTCTATTTTGTTATTTATAATTTGTGAAATTTCGTTATTTTTTGTTTTTTTTTTTCCTTTTATTTTAACACAGAACTGAACGGCATACAACACGGACGACAGAGAAACACCGTGCATCGGACGACGGACTAACAAGCACTACCTTTATAGGGTTTCATGTCGATATTTCAAAGTGTTACAAACGGAATGACACTGTTAGTGTACTCCCAACCTGGAGGTGGAGGGTGGAAAATTTTTTTTGACTATGTCAGCTGTCATAAAACTCTATATCTCACTAATATAAAGATTGAATTCTTACCACCAAATACTACATCGATAATTCAGCCTTTGGGCCAAAGGATTATAGCGTCATTTAAGGCATATTATAGACAAATAATTGTAAAAAAAAAAAAAAAACAAAAATCTGCTCTGGAAAGGGATATGATCCAGTTCGTCACGATGTACTCATAAGTGATAATATTGATTTCATGAATACAGTCATAGATAGCACGGAACAGTTTCCAATTGAAATGCTGGAAAAAGTTGTTGAGCTCGGCCCAACGTGCCTTTTCGTATATATATATTGTCCGCTTTGGGGTAGGGGTCGAAGCGACACGAAGAGCGGAATACGAAAAGGATGCTGAAACAATACAGTGATCCGAATTACCAAGAGGTGCTACAACGTTAACTTCATGCTTTTCATGGTGTGATGTTAAGAAAAAATCAAGAATATTAGAGTGTTGCCCTTGGACACACGGAATGTGTGTCGGTTCATTCACTAGTTGCGTCTAATCATTATGTTCGGCGTATTGGCCCTTCGGTGTTGAGTGACTCGAATGGGCAAGCCAAGAGGATTATGGACATTGAAATCGCCAGCAACCACAATTTCACTGTCAGGACAATCCTCTAAGATTTTTGTAATTGAATCGGAAAGGGCGTCAAAGCCATTTAGGGATACCTCCCTTTCCGCGTTTGGACTTCTATACACGAATCCGAAATGTAGTACGTGTGTTCCAATCTTGAATTTAACCCAAAGGGAGTTAAATTCTGGATTTTCAGAGTTTTAGTCTTGCTGGCTCTGGAACACTATGTCATTGCGTACGTAAATCACAACACCTCTGTGGGGAATGAAGAGGGACCGGGTGTGATACCCAGGTACGTGAAATTCCTGTGGATCAGAACCCTCACACACCTGAATCTCACAAAGAGCAAAAACATCAGGCCGATGTTTTTGCTCAACTGTACTGCACGAATGGGATGGGGGAGGGAAGGGAAGGGGACAACGCACACACTAAGGAGCGGACAGAAAATGTGTGGTCAGTGGTGTGTGGCTGCTGTTGAATTTTGTTGTTGTTCCGCTGATGCTGTTGTTGTTATTTTTAGGTAGTTGGATGATTGCTTTGGTCGGCGCGGCGCGATATTTTGTTGTTGGTTATTTTTCATATTTCTTTAGTTCTATTTTGTTATTTATAATTTGTGAAATTTCGTTATTTTTTGTTTTTTTTTTTCCTTTTATTTTAACACAGAACTGAACGGCATACAACACGGACGACAGAGAAACACCGTGCATCGGACGACGGACTAACAAGCACTACCTTTATAGGGTTTCATGTCGATATTTCAAAGTGTTACAAACGGAATGACACTGTTAGTGTACTCCCAACCTGGAGGTGGAGGGTGGAAAATTTTTTTTGACTATGTCAGCTGTCATAAAACTCTATATCTCACTAATATAAAGATTGAATTCTTACCACCAAATACTACATCGATAATTCAGCCTTTGGGCCAAAGGATTATAGCGTCATTTAAGGCATATTATAGACAAATAATTGTAAAAAAAAAAAAAAAACAAAAATCTGCTCTGGAAAGGGATATGATCCAGTTCGTCACGATGTACTCATAAGTGATAATATTGATTTCATGAATACAGTCATAGATAGCACGGAATATATTCATTGTGACGACGTCGGTGATTGTTACGGAGATTTGTCTGAAAACGAAATAATTGAAAAGAGCAAAGGCAATCCGCTAAATGCAGAATCCATAGAGTCTGAAGACGATGAAGCAGATGTGGACCCAATCCGGACGTCAACACTTTGCGAAGCATTAACGGTGCATCGTTTGATAAAATAGAGACAGATATATTAAAAGAATCAGTAAAGTTGACTAAAGTTTTATTTTTTTGGTTTGTTTTATTTTGGTCTGTAATAAATATTTTATTTGAACTGGGATTTTGTCCAGACTCAAGACCATTTTGCATCTATATTTTGTAGAATGCAAATTTATTCACAAATGGCATGGAGACTTTTATTACTTGGGTGCACACTGACACTATCGTGATTTCCACCCTGTGAAAAATTTCCTCAGATGGCTTCGCAGCAACTTTTCAACAACATGCCTCTTTAAGTAAATGATTCTCACAAACGAATGAAAAGCGCAATTCACTTGCCGAATATCCGTTCGCACCACGTTTGAAAATATAGACATTCCGATACCCCATGTAGAACATTACATAAAAACATGTTCACAAGATCCTATTTCTACAGCGCCATACCGAATTTCCCCGAAAATTAAGGTTTTATTGAAGCAAGAACTGGATAAGATGTCAAAGAATAACGTGGTGCTTGTTTCAAGCCGTAAAGAGGTTTTTGTAGCTTAAGTATGGATCCCTCTATTACATCCACTCCATCTGGTGGTTCAAGATATATTTCTTCATCCAAAGTGCCATATAGAAAAGCTGTCTTGACGTCCAATTGGTGATAATGGTGTCCTCGGTACATTGCAACTGCCAAGACATTGCGTATTGTTGTTAGTTTTGCTACGGGTGCATACCTTTCAGTGCAATCAACACAAATCCGCTAATTCCAGAATCCATAGAGTCTGAAGACGATGAAGCAGATGTGGACCCAATCCGGACGTCAACACTTTGCGAAGCATTAACGGTGCATCGTTTGATCAAATAGAGACAGATATATTAAAAGGATCAATAAAGTTGACTAAAGTTTTAGTTTTTTCGTTTTTTTTATTTTGGTATGTAATAAATATTGTATTTGAACTGGGATATTGTCCAGACTCAAGACCATTTTGCATCTATATTTTGTAGAATGCAAATTTATTCACAAATGGCATGGTGACTTTAATTACTTGGGTGCACACTGACACTATCGTGATTTTCACCCTGTGAAAAATTTCCTCAGGTGGTTTCGCAGCAACTTTTCAACAACATGCCTCTTTAAGTAAATGATTCTCACAAACGAATGAAAAGCGCAATTCACTTGCCGAATATCCGTTCGCACCTGCTAACGGAAGAAAAAGACACGTTTGAAAATATAGACATTCCGATACACATGTAGAACATTACATAAAAACATGTTCACATGATCCTATTTCGAAAGCGCCATACCGAATTTCCCCGAAAATGAAGGTTTTATTGAAGCAAGAACTGGATAAGATGTCAAAGAATAACGTGGTGCTTGTTTCAAGCCGTAAATAGATTTTTGTAGCTTAAGTATGGATCCCTCTGTTACATCAACTCCATCAATATATATTTCTTCATCCAAAGTGCCATATAGAAAAGTAGTCTTGGCGACCAATTGGTGATAATGGTACCGAGGACACATTGCAACTGCCAAGACATTGCGTATTGTGGTTAGTTTTGCTACGTGTGCATACGTTTCAGTATAATCAACACCAACTTTTTTAAAAACCCCTTCGCCACCAACCATTCTTTATATCTGGTAGGCTTCCCACCGGATCTTTCTTTAATGCGAAAACCCCAGTTTGATTTGAGAGCATTGACATTAGGACGCTGTTCAACTATTTTTCAAACACTGTTGTTGTCCATGCATTTTAGTTCCTCACTTATAGCATTCTGCATTAGTTCAGTATACAGTATATTGAAGATGTCATTGTATGTTTCCAGAACATCGTTGAAACTTACTTGGCAATCTTCGCTCACGTTCACTGCGTCGCACATTTTCATTGATATTACTGTGAACAACTGTCGTATCTGACTTCTCAATTGTATTATCTCTACCCACAGGAACTTCTACAGAGTTTGCTGGATTAGCTATCCTCCCTTTCTGCACTTGTCATATTTGATGATCCTGTATCAGCCACAGCAACGTTTTCTTCGACACTTGCCCTTTCTTGATCGTGGCTCACAATTATTGTTTCAATATTTTGATGCGGTCCAGAGGCCACGTTAAATGGAAATTTTTTCATTGAATTTGATATCATATGCAGAAAAAACTTTACGTTTTTCAGCATCCCAAAGACGATATCCATTAGGAACATATCCAGTCATAACTGCTTTACAACTTTTCGGTTCATGTTTTATTATTGATTTGGAATCCATTGATATTGATTTGTAATCCAAGAATACGCTTTACAACCAAAAACGCGATAATTTTCAAAATCTGACTTATATCCACACCATATCTCAGCTAGGTTTATTGAATTTCCAATGATCTCATTAGACATCCATTCGTTACATACGTTGAGCAAGTACCGCCTCATTCCACAAAGTCTTCGGAATATTTGATTCAATAAGCATTGCTCTTACCTTTCATACAAGTGTCCGATTAAATCGCTCAGCTACACCGTTTTACTGAGGCCTGAATGAGATAGTAGTTTCTACTTGTATTCCCTTTTCTTTATAGTATTTTTGTTGCTTATTTGATAGATATTCACTTCCTTAATTGTGAAATCGTGTTACCAAGCATCGATAATTCATAATCTTTAAATTGTTTGAAAACTTTCGATATCTTTTGATAGGGAATACCTTTGCAGAGTTACTAAAATCATTGGTGGAACTTACAAAATATCAAGATCCATCTAGAGGTATTGGATCTAGCGGCCCACACACATCGGAATGGTTTCTTTCCAATAATCGTTTTGACCTTTATCTTGTACCGTCAAACGGTTCTCGATAGTGCTTCGCTTTTACGCAAACATCACAGAAGCCAATTTTAGTATTTTCTCCTACTAATTTAGGTATCGCATTATTCTTTCTTCGCTATACAGATTTTCTAAGTGAGATTTCAAACTCGTAACAATTGCCACGTAGTAGCGGTAGCTAAAATTCGATCATCTTTTGTAATCAAATCCTGATACCTTGAAACTTCACATGGCACCAGCTTTGGTCAGTTTTTTCACTGACAACAGATTGTCTCGAAGTTCAGGAGCGTAGAGGACATCTTTAATTGCAATTTCAAATCCACAACTATCCGCCATAAAACAAAAACTTTTGTTTGCACCATTACCTTCACCAGATTTGCAATGTATTTTCTTGACTTTCTTCATTGTAGTGTTGGTTGAGCTTAACACTTTTATACTTGGGTTTTTTATTATCAAAAAAAAAACACAAGTTTTTTATTTTGTTTCCTTTATTATCAAAAGGAAAACTACAAATTTTATACTTATGTTTTTTATTATCAAAAACACAATTTTTTTATTTTGTTTCCTTTATTATCAAAAGGAAAACTACACGTTTATTTGTTGAATTCTACGATAGAACAAACGTATGAAATACGTATTTTGCACATTGTGGACAAAGACTTCTCGGTTTTTGGTGGCCAAAGGTGCATGGACAGCAAAAACAGTTAACGTGCGGATTTTATTATTTTAATATTCTCACCTCGTGTAGCGTAAGCTAAGACGGATCATATTATTTTTTAAATACAAATAAATGAAAAC
This sequence comes from Polietes domitor, assembly GCA_947397865.1. Taxonomy (NCBI): domain Eukaryota; kingdom Metazoa; phylum Arthropoda; class Insecta; order Diptera; family Muscidae; genus Polietes; species Polietes domitor. The sequence goes on from CANDYM010000001.1 coordinate 321,028, forward strand.
GCGTAATAAGCTAATTCGGAAAACTAATGAAATTCGAGGTAATAATAATTTAAAGTAGTATTTGTTGTTGTACTTGTGTACTCTATTATATGATGTTTGTAGGCGTTATTGTAACTCCCCCGCGTTAGATTGAGGTTCCGACGAAATAAGAAATCATTGTCAACATGATTTCACATAGTAAAATATAATAATAATAATAATCAAGAAAATTACAATAGTGTTACAATTAGAAATTATAATTTACATCGTATTTTGTTTTGATATTTTTGTTACAGAATCTATTTGTTATCTATTTGTTTTACATACATTTTTTTATTTGGTTTCCTTAATTTTAGGTACAATTATTTGGTCTTCGACTTTATGTATGTATTATCTCCAATGGAAATTTCACAATTTTGGAATTTAATTAGGAATGTACCATTTAAATTATGAATAAATGAATTTGTTTTACAATTAGATATAATTTTATCTCTAAAGTTTGAAAAAAAGAAGAGTGACTTGGGATATTTCTTTAACTTTCATATCGGAAAATGTAACCAATCTACAATTAGCTTCATTGTTACGTTTTATATCATTAATGCATGTATCTTTAATGAGTTTTATGTTTTTAGATAAATTATCTTTTATATAAATTTTGTAGGTTTTATTATTTTTGCTAATTAATATGTTTCTACCTGCTAGTGAGAGACTTTTGTTCTCTACATTTGGAATTGGTTCAAAAGATATTTTAGTCAGTACATTCGGCGAAAAGATTGGGAAAAACAGAGTATTGATAATTGAATTTTCAAAAACTGCGGTGACTACCTTATTTTTGTCGTATGTTTCAAAATCTTCTATTACGCTTAATTCCTGTTCCGTTTGTAGTTTTGCTGGTACAAGTCCTAGCTTACTAGTGAAAATAACTTGACCAATATCGTCAATATGGTTCTGTAATAAATTAATGTCGCTGTCTACCTGGTGGACTTGTTCCAGGAAAGAAACTTCGTCCTCCAAGTTGCCAATTCTATTTTGTAGATTATCTTTAAATTTATTAATGTATTTTTCGATGGTGGACTGTCCGTAATTAATGTGATTTGTTATGTTGCTAATTTGGTATGACAGAAAATGGATTATTTCTATTAAAGAATTTATTTTATTTATAGTCTGCCGTATATGACAAGGAATTTAATGTAGAATTTATCGAAACTTCATCATCACTATCTATAGTACCAGTCACAAATTTGAGACCTTTCCACGGATATTAATTAAACCTCTGGTTTGTGTACGGTGTATTGTATTGAATGAATTACAGGTTTAGTTGTTAGCGAATTTGAGGGCAGTTCATCTATGTAATTTAGTGATACATTCGATTTTCTTTGGGTTTGGTTTGACACCATTTTGAGTAACGACGTGTCCCAGGAAATCTGTTGTCCTTTTTAAGAATTCACATCTGTCCATTTGTATTTTAAGTTTTTCATTCACCAGCCGATCAAATACCAATCTAATGGAATTTAGGTGCTCTTCCAGTGACGTGGAATAGATGATTATATCATCTAGGTAAACGAGGCAAACTTTACCTAATAAATCTCGTAATATGTTGTTCATAAGTCGTTGGAAGGTAGCGGGTACTGTTTTAAGGCCAAAAGGCGTTCGTAAAACTCGAAGTGGCCTCCCTCTACAGAAAAATCGGTCTTGCGTACATCTCTTTCGTCGATTTCGACCTGATGAAAACCTTTCACCAGATCAAGAGTAGTGAAATACATACTCCTCCCCAGTTTATCTAATATCTTATCGATATTGAGTAATGTGTACTTATCGTCGACGGTTTTCTCCTTTAACTTGCGACAATCAATTACAAGAATCCATTTATTTTTACCACTGGCATCGTCCATCTTCGGGACAATCCAAGTTGGAGGGCCGGATTATTTTATTATCCAACATTTCTTTAATTTGCTTATGGATTTGACTTAGAATGGATTGGCGTGTCATCGGTAGTATTTATTCTGTGTTTAACGTCATTTGTGTTGATATCATGAAATAATTGCGAATATCTGAGGATCAATTTAGAAATTTTAAATCTAGCCGGATTTGTTCTAGGATTGGCACAGTTTTATTTCTTTCGAAGGAAATGGCGTTGTCTACCATGTGGTAATTTTCCACTGTTACGGACCAGTGGTCCTGTGGTTTGATTTGAATTATTTCTTGGCAATTTGATTTAGTTGATATTTCAACTTTGAAATTTTGCGAATTATATATTCCTTCGTAGTAATAGTTTCGCCCTTGTTGTCACAATGTTCTATGACAGCGTTTTAACGAATTTATTGTGGAATTTACATTCGATGTGATATACGCAGTCGTTAATGAAATCACCTAATTCTTTAAACAAAGGGATTTTGTAAGTGGTGTGCGAATGTAAATTATTTTGTAGGGTTTTAAGTGTAACGGGGTTGGATTGGATCTTCCATTTTGGAGCAAAAATTCCCGGATTTATAATAGAATGCGTCGCCCCAGTGTCTACTATGAACTTTAGCTTATCCCATATAACTATATAGGGTAATTCCCCGGAGTGGCTAGAAAATGAAGATTTGCATATACATTTTCTATAGCTATTTTGTATTGAATTTGAGGGCAGTTCATATATGTTCCTAGATATAAGATCTAAAGTGGGTTGTCCTCCACTATTAACAAATTGTCTTCGTTATGCCGTAAGAGACGGATATGCTCATTTATTGTATTGTGTAGGCGCTCTATATCTGCATTTGAGTTACGATTACTTTTGGACGTATAATGTATGTCGATGTTTTCTTGCTCGAGGTATTGACGAATGGGTATGGCTTCAAATCCTAACTCGTTATACACCACAATCTTAGTCATTTTACCCATGATTCCAATATATTGAATTAATTTTAATCTAAACTCAGTCCATGTCCTGGAGTTTATCATAAATGCTTGAGCATATTTAGTAAATTTATCGATAAACGTAAGAAAAATCTAGTACGGTATTTTTAGAGGTTTCCTAACATATGTTTCTTGCAAAACTTCATAGTTATTAATGAATTTTGTTACATTTTCTTTCAACTTAGGGTTATAGATACTAAATTTCAATTGTGCAAAGTTCTCCATTATTCCTCTGTGGTTATTTCTCAAATGTTCCCCTTTTATTATTTCGAGCAACTCATTTTCATCCAGTATATCAGTTAACAACTGTTTACATCTTACGATTTTAAAATTGGAATCTTGACTCAAGTTTTTTTTCGAACGGCTTCATATACATTACCATCCCGAATAAGAACTGTGTTTATTCCATTAGGGTTGCAATGGGTTTTAATTATTGCTTATGGATATGACTTAGAATGGATTGGTGTGTCATCGGTAGTATTTATTCTGTGTTTAACGGCATTTGTGTTGATATCATGGAATTATTGCGAATATCTGTGGAGCAATTTAGAAATTTTAAATCTAGCCGGATTTGTTCTAGGATTGGCACATTTTTATTTCCTTCGAAGGAAATGGCGTTGTCTACCAGGTGGTAATTTTCCACTGTTACGGACCAGTGGTCCTGTGGTTTGATATGAATTATTTCTTGGCAATTTGATTTAGTTGATATTTCAACTTTGATTTGAATTTGAATTTTGCGAATTATATATTCCTTCGTGAGTAATAGTTTCGCCCTTATTGTCACAATGTTCTTTGATATGCACTAAACCTTATTCCACTTTATTGACTATTTTAATTTTCCTAGAAGCCGGAAATACTAAAATAAAATATACCACTAATATTTTTATTATTCAATTTTAGGAAATTTTCTCTATAATCTATGAAAGCGTTTTAACGAATTTATTGTGGAATTTACATTCGATGTGATATACGCAGTCGTTAATGAAATCACCTAATTCTTTAAACAAAGGGATTTGCGAAGTGGTGTGCGAATGTACATTATTTTGTAGGGTTTTAAGTGTAACGGGGTTGGATTGGATCTTCCATTTTGGAGCAAAAATTCCCGGATTTTTAAAAGAATGCGTCGCCCCAGTGTCTACTATGAACTTTAGCTTATCCCATATAACTATAAAGGGTAATTCCCCGGAGTGGCTAGAAAATGAAGATTTGCATATACATTTTCTATAGCTATTTTGTATTGAATGTATTACAGGTTTAGTTGTTAGCGAATTTGAGGGCAGTTCATATATGTTCCTAGATATAAGATCTAAAGTGGGTTGTCCTCCACTATTAACAAATCGTTGTCTTCGTTATGCCGTAAGAGTCGGATATGCTCATTTATTGTATTGTGTAGGCGCTCTATATCTGCATTTGAGTTATGATTACTTTTGGACGTATAATGTATGTTTTCTTGCTCGAGGTATTGACGAATGGGTATGGCTTCAAATCCTAACTCGTTATACACCACAATCTTAGTCATTTTACCCATGATTCCAATATATTGAATTAATTTTAATCTAAACTCAGTTCATGTCCTGGAGTTTATCATAAATGCTTG